>OY829914.1:22312405-22432890 GCA_963691935.1 Nephrotoma guestfalica
CAAACGAGTTTGTCCTCCATTCCGCCTTTTGAAAATTGTTCCAAGAGTAAGATCGTAAGTTCACACAGAACTAAAATCTCTCGCATTGAAAACCAAGCAATCCGGGATGTGGGTGAAATGCTCAATTGGTTCGTTTGGAGAGACATAGCAACTGTAGATCTGCGGATTACACTGGATTACACCGCATGCGCAGAGCAGTCATGCCGCTGTTACTAGCTCATGCGACAATATTCAATTTTCTATTCTTCCTAACCAAGTTAACCTAATAACGCAACGACAGGCTTCAATTCAGGATAATAACAGCATTGGGAACGCCAGTTACCAGCTGAGATAGAGAGAGAGAGAGAAATGCACAACTAAAGTATCTCTACCATAAAAATAGAGCGGTTTTTGGAAACAGAACTGTTAAAAGAATTTTAGTACGAGAAAGTGTAAATTGTAAAAACCGTAAAGACCCCGGTTTTCAAGACAATTTTTGAGTTGCCAAATGAGATTTTGAAAAATTTCGGCTTCGATATTTTTGCATATTTACTATTCGCTATATCAGCGAAGTCTGCAAAAGTGATTTTCAAAAGGTACTTTGTATGGCAAGGATCAAACGGTTTGTCTGATCAAGGTGAAACTTCAAGCATACGATTTTTTCATAAATTGGATTCCACTGATTTTTGGTCAACATCAGTTCACCAGATGTAACGGTTTACATATGAGCCTTCTCGTTTTTTGCAAATAACTGGAAAATTATATCCTCTACAGAGTGCGGAACACATGGGCCGACCCAACTTCCATGCCAGTGCTAAATCGGACTTATAGCGTTACGTCCTAGAATTGGCTGGCAACGGCCTAAGCTAGGACGTGAACATCGAACGAGTTGGCAGTGCTTCGGCCTCAGAACAGAATGCATACCTAGATAATATAAAATAAAACATAAAAAAATATCCTCTGTGTGAAAAACGTGTATGAATTTAAAGATTTAGAATTAGATTTGCAACAATATCGGTCGAGTTTAGTTTTCCAAAATTTAAGCAGAAATGACGATTTTTGACGAGATACTGGTTTTCAACAAAAATTCGACCAATATCAGATTGATTAATTGGGATAAATTTTCATACTCAAACTTTTTCCACATGATTTTACGCATGATCTCAAAGGCAGTGTCCGGTAAGTACCCTTACAATTCTAGCTAAGTCACGCTTACTTAGTGTGATCAAGATCTTGGATCGCTTCAAGCTTAGCTCAGACCATACTTGCCTCGCTACCCTGCCAGTCGGGCTGGTGAGCCACCTAGCATTTGCCAAGGCAACTGCTTTCCTATGACTTGCTGCTTTCAGCACAGACATAGGCCTTCTTACACATTCCCTCGCTGGTTCCAGTTGGGGAGTCGTATACCGTACCTTGTTAATTCAGAGTGGCCCGGAACTCAAACCAACTAGATATTGAAGTATTCACTCATCTTGTTAAGAGATGTGTGACAATACAACGCCACTCTTGACGCCAGGAAAACTGAATCTAGTGAAAGAATGGCCACCCGACTATTCATATAGATAGTGATATCTGTCAACGATATTACACTGTGCTTCAACCAGTTCATGACCTCTTCAATCGCTATAAATTTCATACACGCTGCAGTAATCAGGTATACGAAAAGATAAATTGACATTTAATTTCCCACAGAGCACATCAGCTCCCACTCTACCATCGAGTTTGGAGCCGCCGGTGAAAAATTTAACTCTCCCGGTCTCCGTAATGAGACAATTCTTTCAATCCTCCCTAGAGAGGAGAATCACCTTAAAATGCTTGCAAACGCACAAAAGGGGTATTATATAATCCAAATTCACCAGGTTATCATTCACAGAATTGGCTATAGTTGAGTGCCCTTTTTGCAGGCACTTCCACCCCGAAATCGCTGATAGCTGGGAGGCCGTAATGACCGCCATTTGCTTACCGATATTATCCAACGGGAGAAGGTACAGCATGACCTCTAAGGCAGTAGTGGGGGTCATTTTCGACTCTCTAATGCGCAAGCAGGCTACCCTCTGCATCTTCGCCATCATGTTCCTGTATGGTAATTTATCCAGAACTGGACACCATACAGTAGTACGGGCCTTATTAGTGCCGTGTAAAGCCAGTGCACCAGCTCCGGTTTCAGGCACCATTTCCTTTCAATGGCATTTTTGCAAGAATAGAGTGCCACAGTGGCCTGCTTCACTCTTTCTATCGTGTTTTTTTTTCTACTGAGTTTACTGTCGACAAGAATACCCAAGAAGCTCGCCCTGTCAGTAAGGGCCAGCATAGTACCATTTAAACTTGGTGGAACCGTTACCGGAATTGTATAGCTCTTAGTGAAAAGCACCAGCTCTGTTTTAGATGGGTTAGCCCTCAATTCACATCGGCTGCTAGTCAATTCACATAGGTGCTTCCCCGAGACAGCTATCGCTACGTCATCGATATAAGCAACCAATCCTATTCCTCTCTCCTCCCGTTCCAATAGTAGTCCATTGATTACTACATTCCAAAGAACGGGAGAAAGGACATCTATCTCCCTAGGGTGTTTCCCCGGACAACTTGCCTTCTAACAGAGACTTCCTTCATCTCCGCTATAACCC
Source organism: Nephrotoma guestfalica (assembly GCA_963691935.1). NCBI lineage: Eukaryota > Metazoa > Arthropoda > Insecta > Diptera > Tipulidae > Nephrotoma > Nephrotoma guestfalica. The sequence continues at coordinate 22,315,009 of OY829914.1, forward strand.
TTTTGCTACCAAGCAAGTGATTATTATTATTATATGCAATCTCAAGTGGCAACAATCCTTCCCTAATTGCCTCCACCTTCACATTGTTGAAAGCGCCTTCAATATCGAGAGACGCTACCAACGAGTATTCTTGAACACCCAGTGACTTCTCAATTTCTCAACTCAAGGTATGTAATGCCGTATCTACTGACTTACTCTTATGGAACGCATGTTGTGTACGACTGTGCCTTTTTCTGGGTACAAATCTCGAACGAATATGGGTATCCAGCAACCGTTCTATGGTTTTCAGCAGAAAAGGTGACAGAGATATTGGTATTAAGTTCTTAGGGTTGCTGTGCGAGCTTCTACCCGTTTTCGGGGATCATCCTCACCTTCCATCATTTTTTCGGGATGTACCGCAGCATTAGACGCCCTTCGAAGATAACCTCCGGCCAGGGAAGCAAGACCTCCGAGTTCTTTTATCTTTCGTGCGTTCAGAATATCTTCTGTACACAACAATTCAACGCCGCAGTAACCCCTAGACCCGCAGTCAACCAAAGGCCCCGCAATCGATGCATCCTCACTACCCGGGAAGTGAGTTTCCATCAAAAGATCAAGAGCCTCTTCACTTGAAACCGTCCATTCTAGATAGCTTAGAACAGCTAGAGCAGTCGAGAGAAACTTTCCTAAGCGCGAGGTATTCGAGACCCCGTTCATTCTATTACAGAAGAGCCTTCACGAATTCCTTTGCGCCTTCCTTGTTTCCCTTTTGTATACTCTGAGGTATTCCTTATAGAAATCTCAGTCTTGATTTTTTCTTGATCTTTTCGCTCTATTGAAAGCAGACCCATAAACTTTTCGGTACTCCACAAGTGCCGAGGACTACCAAACAGGTTTTCGCTTTCCCCTCAGCTTTCTTCAAAGAGGTATTGCAAGCCCTAGTAAGAGTATCCACTATTGCATCTAGATCACTAGCCGTGTCGGGGAGTCTTGGGACTCTCATCCGTCCTCATGTATGCGCCATACTGTCCTCCGGGGATTTCTGAACACCCACTGCTTTATTTTTTGGAGATTGAGCTTAAATGTTAAGTACCGATGGTCAGAGAAAGATTGCTCCTTCGCCACCCTCCATTCCTCGATTATAGGTGAAATAAAATGGGAAACATCCAGAACCTCCTGTCTATTGCTAATAATAAAGGAGTCAACGGTATCCTCCGTCTCACTCTCTGCGCAGTCCCTAAACTTAAGAAGGTCCACAACTCCCTCCACAGAATCCAATGTGTCCCCTTCCCCATGCCTACTTGGGTTCGCCACTAGCTGCGATCTTTCCTCTGGAGAGGTACCACTCGTCGAGCTTCCCTCAACCGGCTGGACCTCTTGCTCCTCCTTCTCGAACAGCGCAGTGCTAGGTTTTACCCCGACCTCGTCCTTCTTAAACACCTTAAGGTGTGACCTCTTTTGTTTTTGACAGGGGTGCCAGGTATTCCTTATTGATTATCATAATTGATAATCTGAAACTGCCCTTGGGATCCCCTTGCTTTACAATCCTCCAGTTCCCCGTTGGAAGATCCGGATTAGAAACCTGGATAATCCTCAGTGATTCTTCTAGCTTGGCCGGCTCCTTGGGATTCGCTCCTGGCCAGACCTCGCCTAGCTTCTCGATCGCCTTCTTGTAAAAGAAGGCCGATCTTTGATTTGCACACGCGGTCGATATCAGCCGTCGCTGATACCAACCCGCATTCCTACAAATTGGTGGGGGTCCTGGATGTTGTCCAAGGACTTTCAGAAAAACTAGGTTCAGTTAAACACCAACACCATCAACCAACACCACCTTTCATTTTTCTCCAGTGATGCTCCTCTTCTCATGGCTCTCGTCCACGATGGCTAGAACCATCGCCCCTTCCTTCACGATGACGCTGAAGAGCTTATGACCCTTCGGCGACTGCCCTCATGGAGCTTGGCCCGTTTCCTTTCGGCATGCAGACCTTCATGGTCCTGTTCACTAGACCTCTGTCTTTTAGACCCGATATCTCGGCTATGCAACTCTTTGTCCAATTAACAGATTTCCTCTGTTCTTCCCTCCATTGCTGCTCCGGGACTGTAGCCATTCTGTCCAAGACACGGAAGGCCGAACGCAAAAGAGCGATAACTTTCTTCTTTTTTCACTACCACTAGTACATGGCTTGCAAGCTTCGGAACCGGTCTTAGCCATCTCGACGGCTGGAGTTACAGACCCCGTCTTCACCAGAATTTAAAAAGTACTGGCCACTTCTTTAATTATTATTTGTTCCTCAGATTCCATACTTGCTCGCACGAGTATCAGAGAAAATGGTGGTCCGCCCGTACAGTGATCCGTATACAGGAGTAAGGCTACATATAACTGAAGGTCGCCAGGTATCCAAAAGGCTCCGTTCAGCACTGAGCAATTATTTTTAGATGGGCCTCTAGCCAGGCCGATCATCGGCGCGGTTCGCATAACACCTTGATCCGCGTGACCCGCCCCACACGTAGGTTACTTATTTTACCCATTCTTGTTTTCAAGAATGAGAACCTGGAGGCGGTGGCTATAGTGGGGCACTATCGCCACTGGAATTTGGGATACAACTTCATACTAATTTTTGTTTGCATAGATAGTATTATCCTTGAGAAATGTGAATTAAATATGTGTAGCGGATGACGTAGCTTCCGTATAGGAGCTTTTCTAATTTTAGCAATTATGAATCAATTTTTTAACTAATGTGGTTGTTTTTTTGTTGTTCTTCCTGGTTTTGTGAAATTTAAAAGAGAATAATGGCTTTTGATTATAGAAGATTTTGATAAATCCAGTAGGTTCCATTTTTCTATTTTGAAATGAATTGTGGTGTATTCTAGATCTACAAAACGGAACAAAATATTTTATATAATCCGAAATGAATTTTTTTTAAAATAATTGGACCAATTTAAATTGTATAAAGGAAATAGCAGAACACATAACAAAATATTTGCGAATACTGAACGTGAAACAGGTATGTAGACCTATAGAGCAACGAGTATCAGCATATCATACAATATTGTAAATTGACCCTCCATCTCCCCATGCTTTGTATAGGTCTATTCTCGGGTACATAATGATTTTACTTTGTACGTTACACCATCATAATTCATTGTTACCATAGCACAACTCGTACTCTACCAATGAAGATAATAAAGAAATATTTTTCCAACATTTTTCATTTTATATCACAACATATAAATCTTAATTGAATTCGCTGTATATAGGTAGACAACAATAGGTACCTACTACAAGTATATAAAGAGAAGTCTGTTAACTGCTACCTATATTGCAGTAAGTCTGTTATGATTTTGTATAGCGACTGCGGAAAAATCAGCATGGAAATGACATTTCCAGCAAACAGTATGAAGTTATTTTACACATGTTGATACACTTTTTGTGTACACATACGTACACGGATATATGAACACAAGTTGTTAAGTAGTTTAGTTAACTGTAAACATGGATTATTATCTCTTATCTTTTCTCAAGTAAGGAAAAAATTTGTTATCTATAAGTTTTTTTGATTTTCAATCCCAATAATAATAAAAGAAAAGTTTTGTCTTTTGCTATAAAAACAACAACTTTTTGTGTTATCATAACGTGTGTGTATGTTTATATGTAAGGACTTGGGCTTGTGCTGTTCCTTCATTACAACAACAAAATTAATTGTTTGTCTGCTCAAAAGTTTGTACGATAAGAGGGACAAAATTAAAATGTGATTTTTAGAAGAAAAAAAGGATAAACTTTATATCTGTTTCGACGGAGCTTTAAATTTTTGGAGTACTTTAATGAATGAACTGACCAACTGTAAAACGAGCTAAGTTTGATTTGCTTGTTATACATAATACGTTCGCAGATAGTAACCAAAATATTAAGTTACCTGTTAAGATGTGAACGAACTGCTTTCAAATCCCGACACACAGTGCCATTTTGGAATTGTCTACATTTAGGCGTCGAAAATAATAATTTGATAACTTGTAAACTTGTAGAATTGCATCTTGGTTTTTTCAGTAAGGGTTGAATTATCGATTTACAATTCAAATTGGGGTTTTCAACTACGTTTAAAAAAAATTATTTGGTGATAGTGAATAACTTCGTAATCTTTCCTAAAATCCATCTTTCCTCTCAATCCGCCATTTTTCTTTCAATGTGTGAAATTGTGTAAAGGATTTTTCAGTAAGGGCATAACAGTTTTGTATTTAATTAAAACGCAGAATAATTCACATGACCACCGCGAGGAGCCAATTTTCCGCCATTCTTTCATTCATATCGACCGGAACGTTGGCAATTTCGCGTTCTTCATTGTCCATGACCCCCTCTAACGTTGTTGGCTTGTTGGCATAAACCAACGACTTAACGTAATTCCATAAAAAGAAAATAAACAGCGTTAAATCGTTTGAGAGAGGTGACCATTCAACCGGACCATTTCTCGAGATTACGCACGGTTACCGAACCTCCCTTTCACTAGATCAATTATTTGACCAGCTGCATGGCATGTGGCACCATGTTGTTGGAACCATAATACTGATGTCAAGTCCATTCAATTCTGTTCAAACATAGTCTTCGAATATTGCACGGTAGCGAATTCCATGGCGATCATTTTCATTTTCAAGAAAAATATGGTCTAACCACACCTCCAACATGAAATGTGTCCGTGTGGTGTGGCCACTTTGCATGATGGTAATGAAGTCTCAATAACACATATACCTATTTTGTTTATAGACAAAGATATTAAGCCAAAAATGAGCTTCATCGCTTAAGTTGATTTTTCGATGAAATTCAGGATTTTTTTTAACCTTTAACAGAGTTCAATCGGAGAAGTTTCGGCACTTCAAATGATCAAGAGGCTTTAGTTCTTGAGTTGTAAGACAAACAAAATGCATACCAATGTGATTTGAAAGATTCCAAATTTATGTGAATGGCGTGGAATCGACTGATTTGGTTCATTTTGAACTGAGGTACTTACGGCTGCGATATTTTCGGCATAGGTACATCCAATAGTGGACATTTTGACTAGTAGTTATCCACTAAAGCACACACAGCCGTCTGGTGGAACGACTATTACGACCGAAAATTAAAGTTGCGACCACCGACTCAGCGGTAGTAATTTTTAATAATTTTCAAACTTTGCTCATTCGTAAACTTCACTATGAAAAAAATGTTAAGCTTGGGTGGCGTTTTGTAGTTGATAGATTATGTCCCTGTTGGAAAACCCGCTACAACCGAATAATTTGTAATTTATATAATAAGAATTAGATAAATTTAACATTCTTTACACGGTTTTTAAAGGAAAGAAAACCCCACTAAATACAAAATGTACTGTCGGGTAAATAAGGCTCAAAACTAACCGAAAATTACCAACCACTGTGAAAAGTTATGGGAGCTATAATTGTTTAGTATGCTCTTTTCGCAATGCGGGATGTTAAATTTACGTTGTAAGCAGTTGCTTGCTACATAAATGTGTTCAAGGTAGGATTGGATAACTTAAGATGCTCATCAGTCAACCACAAACTCGACCTCAGAAATTTTATACGGGCAACGTGTTAAAAATGGGAACATGGAACGTACTTCGCCTTCTAAGACCTGGAGATCTCCAGAACATTTCGATTCATGCAAAGAGTTACACATTAAAATTATTTGCACTATACATGCTTCAACGGTCTGGGACTGGGATTCATGACACCACCAATGGTTACTCTCTTCATTACAGCAGCTGATCATATCATCGTCTTCCTCCCTATAAACATGAGGATATGCACGCTCAGACTCCGCACTAAGAAATTTAACATCACGATCGTTCTTGTATATGCATCCACAGAACATAAACCAGATGACATCAAAGTTCTATTCTTTTTCGAGCTGGAAGAAAGGATTAAAAATATATTGCACCACGGCATTAAAATTATTGTGTGTGACTTTAACGTAAAAATCGGCAGAAGTGCAGAAAATATATCGCACATCGGTCCTAATAGCCAGCACCTAGTAACTAGTAACAACAACGGCCAAATCAAACAAATCAAACTAACAAAGCCCTGTAACGCTCACCATTTACAGTCAATGCATTGCCATCTTCGTCTTGGAAGAAGCGCGGGCCATAGATCTTGTCTGCTGCAACGGACGCTGTTGAATCACACTTGGGTTTTCAGTGGAAATGCGCTTCATTGCAATTTTGCAAAAAATCTTAAGCGGGTTGCATAGTCTTGTGGCAAAATTTCATGTATCATTTGTATCTTGTACGGAAACAGCAATCATTTTTTTCATTATTCTACGCAGTGAAGTTTTGGACATTTGAAGCTGAGTGGCACGTTTACGAGTTTATGTTTCAGGGTTCTCATTTAATTTCGTGCTTCAAGAGGTCTTCCACTCCGAGATAAGTCACTAACAGATCCCGATTACTAAAAACGACCGACTAGAATACGTACTTGATTTCGCGATGGTATATTTTTGGTGTTAAAAAAATGTTGAAATTTTCTTTGGGTTTGAATTATTGAATTTTGACTGTGCAAAATAAAACTCAACAATTTTTGCTCGGTCTTCAATCGTATGCATGGCTACTTAATCTCCCAAACGTTGTTTCTATTGCTGAAAAATAAAAAGAAAAACGATAAAAAATAAAAAAATTGTGTCAAAAATACATTTTTCAGTGACGTATGGCCCACACTGTACATCATTGGCTCCAACTGTAGGTCGTAGTTGTGCTCATTTTCATCACCGATCGGGATTCGAACCGGGTACCTCCCGATCCAAACACCAAAGCTTTAACCACTGTGCTGTTTAACCACATGTTTGGTGAAGTGTTTTCTTGAAACTCGGAAATTTTGTTTGCAAACAATTGGCAATTTTCCACCATTTTAGAGGATTTTGACGTTTCTATATACATTTACATTAAGAAAATTTAACATTAGCTGAAAATAGTTAAATTTTACGTCCCTTAAGCTAGCAGTACCCATACAGCAGAACATTACATGATACTATGAATAGTTATAGGCTAATTAAATGCTCTATTAAAGATTTTGGGCTCCACCCCGTCCAACTAGAACGATGGGCTAGCTTTAAAAAAAGTTAGCAGAACCCATATCAAAAAATAATTTTAAAACAATTGGAAAATTAAAGGTTAATTTTAGGCTAAATTTTTTTATTCTGCTCATTCTAGAAAAATCATAAGGCTTTATCACTTCAAAGCTAGCTACCGAAATTAGAACCCAAAACAAGATCAATACAAATAATTTAGGCAAACATTTTAAAGACATTTGATTAGGCCATAATGAGCCTAAAATTATTTGTATGTCAATTGATCTTGTTTTGGGTTCTAATTTCGGTTTTGGTCCGATTTTCGATTTGGGTTCTGCTAGCTTTGAAGTGATAAAGCCTTATGCTTTTTCTAGAATCAGCAGAATAAAAAAATTTAGCCTAAAATTAACCTTTAATTTTCCAATTGTTTTAAAATTATTTTTTGATATGGGTTCTGCTAACTTTTTTTAAAGCTAGCCCATCGTTCTAGTTGGACGGGGTGGAGCCCAAAATCTTTAATAGAGCATTTAATTAGCCTATAACTATTCATAGTATCATGTAATGTCCTGCTGTATGGGTACTGCTAGCTTAAGGGACGTTAAATTTTCTCATTTTCATAGATCTTTATGAATAGAAGAGGTCGAAGTCCGAGATTTGTATCTCTCTTTAAATGAATTTGATGATGCAGTGAAGAAAAACAGAGCAAATCCCAGGTATAATTGATCGAGTGGCTATATAATCGGTTTTCTGTCTGGTTACAAATGACACGTTGTATGTAAAAGTGTTCAAGATATTACAGGGCCTTGCGATTTCTAACCAGTAGATAAGTGATCCCATTTTCTTTACAAGTAAGAATCAGCACATTATTGGAAACAAACACTTAAAAAATTCACAGACTGCATTTAAAATACAACTTCCGAAATTGTATATGAACAACGCTTGAAAAATATAAACATAGATCTAGCTGGGCCACTTAATATCTCAAAATCTATATAAACTTTCGAACCATGGTTCAAACTAAACTAAAGTAATAATTTACATATTGACCGTGCTTGCATTAAAACCACTTCCATGGTCCAAGGGTATAAAGACTAGACAGAACCATCGCACTAAATTACAGAGACCATCAGAACGAAAGAGAATTCGGAAGTCTATAATTTATTCATCGGTGCCTGAATCAATATAACATCGCCTTCCGGCATATGCAACTATATCCGTTTAGCCTCATCGAGAAAACTTTTTGCACCTAAGAGAATCCACAAGATGACTTGAAGACAATGTGGGACACATCACCAGCATATCCGACGTTAGGTTTTTCTAAACGAAGTTCTTCTAACTTTCAGTGGCAGTGGCTATTTTTACCGAAGCGATCGACAAATGGCCGGCTCATAACACTAAATAAACTCTAACAGAATATTTCCGTCTTATAGGAAAGCAAAAGCCAATAATGGGCAGAACGCGAACATATAAGAAATTAAAACGAACAGATCAGCTGCCAGGCGTAACAGAGAAACTCTTTTATTTATGCAAGTATTCTCACAAAAGTCTTTCACCCAAGAAAGACTGCCACCAAAATTGGAATAGGAACCTGGAAACAAACTTTGCTGACAGTTTCTCAATTTGGTAATTCTAATAGGAAATCTGCTTATTAGGAGTATTTTATAGGAGAGCAAATAAAAGCAGACATTAGTTTATTGAAGAATGGGAGAGCACAAGGTACTCAAATAACATTAAATGAACATTTCTACAAATGCGCTCATACAACTGGTACCAGAATTGGGAAGCGAAATTTTAACTCGGGCTATTTGAGAGAAAAGTAAATGTTTTCATCTTTAGACCAATTAAACTTGGAACTATAGAGAAAGTCATATATCATAGAATTTGTTAAATATATCCGGGTTATAAGGCTGAGTCACGTTGATGGTTTACACAACCACCTGCGGCCTTAGTGTGTTGGCCCAATGACTTCAAACTAGATCTACGTGTGAAAACCGTTTCTTAGGAAATGAACGACAGAGCCAGAAGATACTATCGACCATAATATAGCTCACATTTAAAAGAGGTAAAATATTTGCAACTATGCTCCTGGAGCCATTATATTTTCAAATCTTTCCAAATAGTAATCACCTATAGATCTAAATATATAGACTAATAAAGATGACACTTATGTTGTTTTATCAAAAGATGGCTCAATATATTTAAACCAAATTGAACGGTTTCCTGAGTACATTCCTTGACGAGTTCCTTGACCAGGAACTTTGGCTTGTTCCAAAAGAGTTGAGTTATTTCCAAAATTGTGTACTGAAGCTTTAAAAAGTCCCGACAAAAATTTTCTGTACTTTTCAAAATGCATTTGATTGCTATATAAGTGGCCATTTCTCTACCGACTGACAGTGTTCTTGAACGATGCCACAGTGATTGAATAAATCAGAACATATTCACCGAATTCGAAATTTTTTTAATTTTTAAAGCATTTTTATGATACTCAAGATATGCTACTCAAGATTACACCAACACAAGTTAAAAATTATTAGTGAATTTCACAATGCAATTTCTTATTTATATAATTCTTAAGAGATAAGCTTTTATCTTCACCTGCTCGTATGCGACGATTAAGTTCATCAAAAACAGGGTCATTCCTCAGCATGAACAATGTGCACTTAAATTTATTACCAATATTATCTTATAACTAGTGATTGCGATGAAAATGCATTTCCTACAGTTAGCATATACCCAACAATAACAAATCTTTTATTGTTTGATCTAAAGAAGGAGATAAAACAAATTTCGCATTTCCGTTTTTAATGAGATTGAACCAGATATATAGGATGTTAAAGACAATTTGATAGAAATTCTCGGATCGCCATACAAAAATAATGTTTTCATCACGATTTTATGGTTTGTGACACACACACACACACACACACACTCACCAAAAAAATGAAACAGTTTTATCATCTAAAAAATTAAACGAAAAACCAAGAAAAGGGCCTGATAAATTTTCTATTCGTGGTTTGCTGGTGCCACAAAAATAAAAACACTCGGACGTAATAAAATAAACAAAATTTAATGCATGCAGAAGTTCAAGAGGGCAGCAGCATCAAAAATGAAAAGAATGTAGGGATAAGTACGTAAAGTTTTCTTGTCCTATATGCATGCATAATACGTATCCGTTCAATTATGTACAAAATACGATTACGCGGACATGTCGGGGATCAAAAATTTAGGATTAGACACGAAAATAAAAAGGATTTTTATGGGTCATTTTTATTATGTTATTTCCTTGTTGTTGTTGACATCAATAAAATTTTATCCGTATGCGAAACTAAAATGCCTTTAAAAGGCCGTATATGTAAAACTTTTATGTTGATGTGTTGGGCAATGAAGTATTCATAACAAACGTTCATAAAAAAACTATACACAACTAAAAGTCAGTAGATGCTTAAGAGGGGTTGGAAGGATTCTGTATTTCAAAATCTCGTAAAATACTAAACCCTATAGTGTTGATATTAAGGATGTGTCGATATTGTGCGTGACAATATATACAGGTACCATGCGCATTTTACCACGGGGTGCTGACGTCACTAGAGATAATGTAACCATTTCTATATTGAAAATTGGCCTGTGATTAAAAAATAAATATTTCTTTTGAGATTTTCTTTTGTTTCTTCGAAACTCAAAAATCAAATCCAAATGACCGTGCGCAAAATAGTCCATGGCCGGGCGCATATACAAGCGTGGTCATACAATATAATCGAAACGCATGCACACAGATACTGTACTTTTGAATTCTCCGGCGCCAATCCTTTAGAAAAATCGAATTAGTTGCAAATACCACCATTTTAACCGATTCGACCGCATTTAACATACATCGAGGAGGTGATCCCAAACACCGATTCCGATATTTGTCTCGGCGATGCTCCTGGGTATTGCTAGTTTTTGTTGTTGTTCGTTTCCGAACCAAGACTTCTTGAGTAGCGATCGAGCGGTTCGACACTATTCTTATTATCGTTAGGTCTTCGGCGAAAAAAGACGATATCATCTGCATAGCCAAGAATTTGGTTTGATTTATTAAAAGCACGTTTAAAAGAGTTCCTTCAATTGTGATTACACATAGAAACCAAGACGTTGGTGGCTTAGAGGATATATTGTACTCTCAATTTGTTTGCAGAACCATGGAATCATTTCATCAGTCTGGAAAGTATACAGCAATAGCCAACATATTGTAAATAGTTTCAGTAGAGCGACGATGACGCTTAAGGAAATATGCCAGGGAACTTCACAATTTTGACATTTGGTGAAATGGACTATAACGTTATTCTTACGCTTAAATATAGCAAGATGGCCTGAGCTATTGTGTCTTACACGAAAATTTCTACCATTAAGATTCTATCATTAAACGTAAGGATGGAGTATCCATTTCTACAACTATTTTCGAGAATATCAGAATATCGAAAATTAATAAGAGCAATAGCGCATACTCTGAGATTCATTAACAAATGCAAAATAACTAAAAATACTAAAAATATCCCAATATTCTTGGATTTCAACGCTGTCAAATTTAAAAAATAAAATAAAATCACCAATCAGATGATGCAGAATGAAGAGTTCATCGCAGAAATCACTCAACTACGAACAGGACAACAGTTGAATGAAAGTAGTAAGTTTTTATTATTGAATTCCTTTTTTGATTTGATCAGAGACATTCAATCATCTTGCCAATCATCTTCTTCCTTCCAAAACTTTGGTTACAAATTCTTACCACTAAGGTATTGGATTACAAATGCAAGATTAGCAACAAGAAATTTAGTTCAAAAATATATGACTTGCTGTCGATACAGCAAGAATAACAATCATCATTATTAGCACCACTACCACGAGAACAAGTAATGGCGCCAATGCCGTACGCCAAACTTAAACTACATGGGCCCTATCTCTTTCAAAACATCAAAAGGTAAATCAAAACAAACATACAAGTGGTATATAGTCAATTTAATGTGTTTTGCGACCACAGAAATCGCATACAGAAGATGTTCATCACGGAGAGGCGTTATCACAAACATATATTTAGATACCGATACAACCTCCGTTCGGGCCGTTAAAAAGATAAATGGACAATTCAATAAATTGCTCCAAGCCCAACTACAAAATTGTATATCTCCTGGAACACCACATTTTGATGGATTAGGCGATACATACTTAACATTTGAAGAAAAATCAATTCTTTGTAGACGAATAGAGGCTTACTTCTCTTGACTTCAACCCACAATTTTGAGTGAAAGCACAACATCTTTGAGACAATGCGAAAAGTTACATTCGGGAGTAACCAAAACATATGCATGTGGAGCCAACTACTACTTCACACTCTCGCAATAATCTGCGCATTAGAAGTAGTTATAGTAATAGAGCCACCAACAAAATTCAATATATCGAGAACCACCTTCCAACCCGTGATCTACTTTAATAAAATTGGTCAAAGAGTCTAGTCAATGAAAAATAGAGGATTAGAACTTACTATAATCTCACTTCCTATTCGGCAGCGCTAAATCATCTTGGAAAAACTGCTCGTAAACGAAACAGTTTATTAAGAAGTTTTTCATAATCGTCCGTGATATTAATTAATTCTAGAATTTTTTCGACGATCAGTTTCCCAGGGAAATAAGTACCCTGGCAAATTTTTCTTATAATTCGTTGTGATGTGAATCGTTCAATGACTCAGCCATCTAACTCGGTTGGAGTTAATGAATTCGATAATGTCACAATTTCTAAGGAGACGTTTGATTTCAAAATTCATTCGAATTCGATATTCGATATTCACAATCTTAACTGAACCATAAGTGGTTCGAATTACCTTCGTCCAACTTACTTTTAAAAAACTAGCACCGGTTTTATAAGCGCATTGTAAAGTGCGAGCTTACATGGCTGCGAAATATATTTTAAATATAAAATCGCGCGTAGACTGGAAATTTTCTATCATTCTTCACCTCCACCACCTTTCAAATAATCAGGATTTGCTAGTTTCAACTAATTAAAAATTTTGTAATAATTTATTATCAGCCTCGGATACTGGCTGCATTGTCGCGATGTGAGGTACGATATACCTTTAGTATTTTCCATGTGTGTAGATCCCAAACCTTTGGTGGCAATTGAACTGACATTCTTTTGTAGGTTTGCATTTGTGACACCTTTAGAAGGACACTCATATACGTTATGACCAATATTTTGACAATTATGGCGTCGTCTGTTGCCAGCGATAAATTTCCGACCTCCAACAATAAATAGCTCTTTAAGCTTTATGCACTCATATAACCTGGGATGTTTGCATAATTCAAAATTAGAAGGTGTTGTCGCAACATTTCGATAAAATTTATTATTATCTAACTTGTTGAAAATTAAATAAATCAGCCACGGATCCGTTCCTTCGGTATCAGTACCGACACTCTGATTACTTCATCACATACATCATCGTTCGCTTTATTTAGAAGCGGCGGTAGCCGCATCACTCCTTCTGCCCTATTCGCTTATTACCGTACTAATTAATGAAATTTGATCCTGCAATTTTAATTTCCAAACCCCTCACACTTATAGCGTTTCCGTTCGTTTCAATTTGAATTAAAACGTAAACATCTATAAATACAATTATCCCTTGAGATCTTGGGAAACCTTAAATTGAACAGAATAACAAAGTGAAAATGAAATTTATTGAAAGGTTTTCTTGTATTTTCCATTTTCTTGCCTGTTGTTCATTTATTTTATACTGCTCTGAAGTGAAAAATTTACTATCAAACGTAGCAAAGAAAACAATTTATTGTTGTTGTAAGTTTTATCAAATAATTGGAATTTGCTTTCATCTTATGTGCGTTCGTTTTTATTGGTCCGAAGGGATTGTTAAATTTTTTATAAAAAAAAATCCGAAAAGCTTTTTTATTTAAGATTTTTTCTGTGTATCTTATCTGTACGTAAAAGTCATCTTATCTATATTTTAATGGGGAATACACATAACATTTCTGTTTTGGTCCAAGAATATTTATTATCAATCTTTAAATGTTTACGGCGTAGCCAAATTTAATTTTCTTACATAAAAAGGCAGAATAGGACTTGTGCACAGATTGCTATACCTGAATTTCTAGTCACAATTCAATTTGCTTAGTTTTTGTTGTTTAGTTGAGATTGTCGAGAAAATTTTATTTATTGAAAATTTAATAGAAAATCCTGATAAAAATATTCTGCAATGTTCAATTTTATTCGATTACCTAATATGACCGGAAATAGATTTTTTTATAGTACCAAATCATAGATTTTCATAATAAACTTTTCCAAGCTTTTCCAAATTGCTATCCCCTTTTGTTTTCTTAAATTGTATATATTGGTATAAATTTACCCTGTCAAATCCGGTTCGTATTAATTTCACACACATTTACACCACTACCACAATACTTCCACAATAATCCAGAATAATAATAATTATCTTATTATTGTTTCGCTTTTATTCTGTCGCGTACCGAATCTCCCAAATGACACATTCATTGTATTCATTGGGCCCATATTTATATACCGATGGAACATTCTAAACTCGCATGGATTTCGAAAGAAGCTGTTCTAGCTTAACAAACTGTTATAAAACAATCCTAGTGCCAATACTTAAACCTAGATGTCACTAATCTCACAAAAAAAATTACATCAATTTTCGAAGCTTTGAATAAGAAATTTTTGTTGAACAAATGTCTCGCACATGCTGATTTAGTTGCCCTTTAAACCAATCAGCGGTTGTTATGATCTCAATTAATTCAGAATTGGCGAGACATTTATTCAACGAACATTGGTAATTTAAAATTTAGAAAATTTTTGAAATTTTTTGTAAGATTAGTGACATCTCGGATGAAGTACCAGCATTAGAGGTAGTTGTATACTAGTGTTGTGGTATTGTAGATTATAGAAGAATTAGTGTGAAATAAAACCAGTAATCAACGTGGTATATAAATACAGGCGCAATAACACAAGAGTGAGTCGTTCAGGAGGTACGGTACGCAAAAAATTAAAACCGAAAGTGAACAGTGGGAAAAATAATAAGTGGTGTTAAGTGAAAATATTTTTGTAATTAAAAATAACTGCAAATTGCGTGTTAAGTGAATTAATAAATAATTGTGAAAATTAATGCGGTATAAGATAACGGAAAATAGGAGATTACGCTACTGGCCGCAAGTAGCAACACTAGCACAAAAAAGAATTTATTTTGTAATAAAATTACCAGCGAATATTTTTTATTCATTTTTAGTCGAGGCAATGAAGCACAAAAGTTCGGAATTTTTGCCATAAAGAAATGTACCTACTTTGTATATCTGACAAATTGCACGGAAATTGCATTGCTTCAGCCAAAAATGCATTCAAAAAATGCATCTTTTGAGACGCCTTTTGGAAAATCTAAACACTTTGTAAATAAGAGTCAGAACTGGCTCAAATCGGGTGCTCGGGGGTTTTCGAGGTTGGTGATCACTATCATGATGTTCAAATTGACCCCCCGAACACCTGGAGCTCATGAACGCCTATGAACCTCATCGCCCGGTGGTTTTCCGGGTTGCTGAATTCAAATATGGCATCGGCGAACACCCTCCGGATACCTGGTGCGCCCGAACCTTGACCTGGACGTCATCCTCGAGAACTTTCTTGACAATATCGACAAAAACAACCCAAAAATTATTTATAATTTCACGTCGAAAATGACCCTCCTCCACCCTGCACCACCTGGTGCACCGAAACCTGCGCCTTAACGTCGTCTTCGAGGGTTCTCCAAACACAATCGAAAAAGGCGAACCGAAAATCGTTATAAGGGTTTTTTTGGGGCGCTGAATCCAAATTTCACGTCGAAAATGACCCCCCGGACACCTAGTGCGCCCGAACCTAGACCTGAACGTCATCTCCGAGGGTTTTCCTGACATGATCGAAAAAGACGAACCGAAAACTTCAAGGGGGGTTTTTTGGGGCACTGAATCCAAATTTCACATCGAAAACTACTCTCTCAATACCTGGTGCACTGGAACTTTTATCTTGACATCGATGCCATTCCCATGAATGACAACCAAACCTGATGTCTTAGAGACGTAAATACTGCAATAGCTGTGTGGAATTGTTGATTCAAGATTATGTGGGAAGGAAAGAAATAGAATGAATAGAAAGTCGATATTTATGTGATTAACGTTAAAACAATTTGTATTGACCTCAAATCAAATACTATGAACCTGTAAGTTTGCCTTAGACACTCACATAACTATTTAAAATAAATATATCTCGTGGCAACATAAATGCTCACAAAACAAAAATCTAGAAAATAAACACGTGGTTCTCCTGACTATGGAGTTTTGGTTAATGTATTTCGATAACAGTTTTCTACTGCCGCCAGCAGCTCGTTCTACACGTTGGTGGGCGGGGCCTGGAATTAGGAGAAAGTCTTTTTGTATACTTACACAGAAGCGTTTTGAGCGTTGGGAGAAAAGTGAAAGGCCGCTCGGCAAAGTTCGTAAATCTAGCCGGAGATTATTCTGGTAATTTTCTTCGCTCTAAACTCAGCGTTTTGAATTTTACAGGACTGGATCAACTTTTTCGAGGACCCCAGGCGAGAGTTACACATCAATGAATGTGTGAAATTATGAGATGATTTTCGGTTAGCCTTTTTCGATTGTGTTTGGAAAACCCTCGGAGACGACGTTCAGGCGCAGGCTCCGATGCACCAGGTGGTGGGAGGGTCGTTTTTGATATTGTCAGGAAAATTCTCGGGGATGACGTCCACGTTCACGTTCGGGCGCACCAGGTGTCCGGAGGGTGTTCGACGATGGCATATTTGAATTCAGGGACCCGAAAAACCCCCGGGCGCCGAGTTTTTCTCGTTCCCCGCGTGATTTTCTGGCGAGTCACACGGAGATGAGGTTCATCGGCGTTCCTGAGCTCCAGGTGTTCGGGGGTCAATTTGAACATCATGATAGTGATCACCAACCTCGAAAACCCCCGAGCACCCGATTTGAGCCAGTTCTGACTCTTATTTCCAAAATTTTTACATTTTCCAAAAGGCGTCTCAAAAGATGCATTTTTTTAATGCATTTTTGGCTGCAGCAATGCAATTTCCGATTTGTCAGAGTTACAAAGTAGGTACATTTTTTACAAATAATTTTTGGAAGGGAATGCAAAAAACCGCATTCCGATCCGTCTTTATGGCAAAAATTCCGAACTTTTAGCCTTTTTAGTGCTTCATTGCCTCGACTATTTGGATCTCTTTGTTCACTAAGTAAAACATCGCAGCGAAATAAAATATTAGAAGTGATTCTTAAAATTACAAATTGTTTGATCTCCGAAATAAAGGAACTCGGTAAATGAAATCTTGAAATATTCTGTCTTTCCGCCATTTCTTAAAGAATTCCGATGAAATGCATCCATTAGTTTTCTACTTTACCCCAAAAAATTAAGTAGGTTAACCTTGAAACATCTCGTCTACATTAATTTAAGATTTCCTACAGTTCATTGGCGAACAGTTTTTGTTAAATAAACTCGACTTAAGCACTTACTAACCACAGATAGTTCCATCTGAAAAATGGAAACTACACAAGTGTTAGATGATCTGCAGAATTTTATAAAACTACTCAATCTTACATTTCAACAACAACTATACCAATTTCTTGTAATTATTAAAAAACAATAAAATAATTGCCATTGGTTGGCAGGAACCATTGGGCTTTTTGAATCGAGTGGAGGCAAGGAGATAGTAAATAAGAAGAAACAATTGAACCAGCTCGAAAATGATGAACAATTCAACTGCGATATTGCCACAGTTCTAGAAGAAAGAAACGAACTACTCGGAATTCTGGATGCTCAACTGTGGCAATGGATGTACTAGAGAACGATAGTAAACCTAGGAGTATATAGTAAACTTGCTGAAAGTGATAGCGCTGATGTTGAAGGTGTTGAGATTACCGATAAAATCAAACACGGATTGCAATGTATGGATAATGTCGGTAGGTATAACTTACCGAAAAATGAGAAACTCGTTGCAGCTGAGATGTTTTTGGATGATAGTATTTAGATGGAATAGAGAGGCATAATTTGAACGAATGGTGGCCAAAACTATATGCAGGTGGTTCACCAATTGTGATTGTTAGGTCAGTAAGGACAATCGGAAGCGGCAATTGACAATTCACAGGAAGGTCATCGAGCGGGGCAATGTATGAGTTGCAATTGCTCGTGAACGGAAGAGATATTTGTACAGAAGTTGCAGAGAGGAATTTGGCACATTCTTCACGAATGATTAACAATTTTAAATATAGGAGAATAACGCCAGTATGAAAATGTGTGGAACATATATGTCTAGACCAGTAAAGCTAAATTTTGAGGCAAAAAAGATTAAAGGCGGAAAAGGATACTTATGATTA
The DNA here is from genome assembly GCA_963691935.1 of Nephrotoma guestfalica. Classification (NCBI taxonomy): domain Eukaryota; kingdom Metazoa; phylum Arthropoda; class Insecta; order Diptera; family Tipulidae; genus Nephrotoma; species Nephrotoma guestfalica. Next base: position 22,333,447 of record OY829914.1, read on the forward strand.
AAGAGGGCATTGGCAATGGGGGCGCTGGCTGTTTGCAACGACGATTGTATGGATGAGGAGATGTGTGAGTAGGTGGTGCCGATTGTGCCTGCGTTTCGTTAGTGATTGAGTGAATTGTAGTCAAGGAGTGGGTAAAATAGAGTGGGTCATGTAGAGTAGCTGTAAGATTGGATGGCTTCGAGAGACGAGGATGAAAGTAAAATTGAATTGGTTTGCGCTAAACGATCTAACCTACAGAGAGTGAAATTAGTGTTCCTAGAAAATATTTTTTTAGTAACTGGTACTGTGTGCCTCACACCGAGTTTTTCTACTGAATACTGAATAAACTAAATTAAGGCTACTTTGTACTAGTTATTGATAGTTGTCGCATTACTGTGCCTAATATTTAATCATAAATCTTAATAAGTACTTGAAACAATTGATAAACCTAAAAATATATTTGATACTCACTGAACTAAAATAAATTCGTTTAAAAACAATAATAAAAAAATATTCACAGTGCCATCTCTTTAAAAATGGCAAAAAATCGCACCAAATGTATTTTTCTGACATCTATTGACATTTCCCCAAACTAAAAAAAATTTATTGATATAATGAAAAATATGAAGTGAAGAACTAAAAATATTTTGTTCACTGAATAGACAAACATCTCTTCCATCTGTATTTAATTTAACAGTGCAGTTAAATGTCATAACAATCATGGAGAAATAAATTTTGTCAAATCGATTCTATGGCAGCTGATGTATAGTGGTTGAAGGCACGTTGACGATGTTATCCAGGTGAACTTGTACTCATTTGAGCGGATGTCCATTATCTTGACCTAAGGTAGCGCTGATTGATCATATACCTCTAGAGTTTGTACCAATCCCGACAATTTTTCATTTTATAGCGGTAAAGACAATATAGACGAAATGTCGGTAATATTTTAATATCGTTATGTCCACTAGTTGCCCAATTTATTCTGTCCTATTGCTTTTGACACCTGGGCTTTGAAATCGATGACGTGGTTGATGTATGCCCGTTTGTGTATATGGATGTGCGTGTTTGTCAGTTGAGATTGGTAGCTCACTAATAGCAATGAGGAGGAATAAGTTACCGGCATACCCAATAAAGTAATATACATGCCTAGGGTGAACATGTTAAACTGAACTATCACTCATTCATTTCACTATGACGAATCCATAATAGAAAATGGCAAATGAGGCGCGTCAATTATACCCAAATTACGAAAATATGTACAGCGTCTGTGTACCTAGTCGACATCGCCGCTATAAAATCGAACTGATATTGCATCGTTGCCGATGACTATTCGAGAATAATTACCATCCCAAGGATAAGTACAAAACATCCAACTGATGAACGGAAGGATCACAATAATTTTACGACAAATAAAACATGTGGGTATGGCAGTGATCAGTGAGCTTGTTAAACATAAGAAGTCTATCGAATAAGGCTGACTTTACAGAACTCATGATATTATATATCAAAGAATCCGGATGTGCTTTATGTCAAACTCACACACTTCATATTTTTTAATCTCAGTTTGTAAACTTATAAGATTTCTAAAACACTTTAATTGGAAATTGAATGTCATAGTTGGCAGATATATGAAAAACCGAAAATTCTCTAAACTCTTTCTTCAGTTCAATATTTTTAAACAGATGTCTCTAGTTAAATAGAGATTTTCAATAAATTTCAAATTTTAAATTTTAAAAATACTAAAATAAAAATAATAATTAAATTTGTAATTTACAAGTATTTTAATTGTGTGGAACTTAGTAAATAATGTGGAATGGAATTAAATGAAAGGTCAGAAGAACTCGGCCCTTATATACTGATGAATAAATTATGTGATTTAGAATCCTGAAATTATTTGGCCTCTAGAACAACTAGACAATTATCTAACACATAGTCAGTAACTTGATCAGACTGGCACAATTAAAATTAAATTAAATAATGAGTAAATTGAGTTTTTATTACCATTTCCTAAGTAACCGACGTTATCTACATTGCCGACCTAAACGCAAAAATCGATATGGAGAAGACGTTTCTTCATTGTAAATTGCTCATTTAAGTTTATAAAAATAAAATATTTTTTGTGAGACTAGTGACATCTAGGTTTAAGTAGTAGCATTAGACAGTTTTATAGCAGTTTTGTGGTATTGCAGATAATATCAGAGTAAATGTGTAATAAACCCGGAGATACGGTACGGGAAAAATTAAAACCGAAAGTGAACAGTGCGAAAATTATTGTGGGAATATTCAGGAGTATTCCAGAAGTTGCGTAAGTATTATGGTGCACTTGTGTTTGAAAGATTTTTTTAGAGAGTATTCCGAATTACTAGAATTATTGTTGTATCCGTCAAATTCACAATCCGGTGATACGAAACGGATTTGACAGGGCAAATACGCAACAATATTTAGCTGGTAAAGACAGCGTGATATGTTTAAAACAGCTAGAGATTGGAATATGGAAAATTCTAAATTGCCAAAATCCTGCTTGGCAATATTTACATTTAACGTGTTGTCGATTATGTTCGCCTAAACTCCCACTTGTTGCTATTCTACCACCAATATTTTATTGAACAATTTGTCAAAGACAAAATTGCCAATGCAGTCTGAGCTTAATTTATTGGTTTCCCTTTATAATAGTGTTTTGTGGATAAAATATAGAAATAAATGTTTTGTACTATAAAACAATACATTTTTATGTTTAGTCTGTATATATGCACACAGTATATATTCCACAGCTATATGAAAGCTCTATATAGTGTTGAAAAAAAGTTGTGTAATGATATAAATTTTAAATGTTCTGACATTTAACAAATATAAATACACTCATGAGTTTGATATGTATATATTACACATACAGAAACATAAAATAGACACAGTACAAAAAAAAATCTGAAAAGCGTAATAAATAAAACTTTCGAAAACTTTTCGACATCATAATTTATCGGTTTTTGCATGGATCTGTGAGGATATGAATTTGTCAAAAATATTAGTCTCCTTAGCGTATATCATGTTAAATTTGCTGTGCTTAATCTCATCTTTCGAGATTTAAAAAAAAAAAACTCTTTTCTCCTCAATATAAATTAATCTTACGTATTATAACATTTGATTACTTTGTCACAATTAATTTATGGAGCTTTTTAATTATAAAAGTTTTACAGAAACAAAATATGTGTTTACTGTAGCACACATGTACGGGTATATACTAGACACAAAATAAATCTGTAAACAAAACAGCAAAAAAAAACTTCCAAAATTAATTAATTTATAACAAAAGCTTTTATTATTATTAGTATTAAAAACAAAAAGTTTTGGACTATTTTTTCCAATCAATATGTATTAATTAAATTTATGTTTACAAAAGCTGCTTATCTGGAGTAAAACCCGCAACATACAATGTGAACAATTTTTTTTCCTTTTGTTGACACTGACCAGTCGAGGACTTCCTATGAGTATATATATATATATATATATATATATATATATATATATATATATATATATATATATATATATATATATATATATATATATATATATATATATATATATATATATATATATATATATATATATATATATATATATATATATATATATATATATATATATATATATATATATATATATATATATATATATATATATATATATATATATATATATATTTCATATAAAAGAACCAACAAAGCTTATTTGTATTTTCAATTTAATTTCACCACGATAAATTGATCAATTGAACATTGTAACACATAATATAAATTTGCAAAAATATTAATAAAAATATTTTTATATGTAAAAATAAAAAATGTATATTTATATTTTGTTATTAATTAAAATTGTAAATTTATTTTTTTTGTTTTTGTTATTCACGAGGAAATTAAAAATTCACGATTTTAAATTAAAAATATGTAAATTTTGAATTTTTGATATTTTAATTGGGAGTCGTATAAATATTATGAATTCTGGGGGTGGAAAAAACTTTTAATTATTTTCTTTGATAAATTTGAACGAAATTTTAATATTTTTGTTATTGGGTGTATAAAAGCTCTTCTATTTTGAATATTATATTATTAATATTGTACGTTATGATACCAACAAACGTTTATATTTTAAATAGCAGTAAATTCTTTTATCTTAGCAGTTTTAGGCTATTGGGCTCAATAAAATACATAATTCATTAAATTGTGTTAGCCTACTTTCCAATATGCTTTATTGACAAATACCCAAACTCTTATACCGGGTGACTTTTTTAAGCTGAAACTTGCAAATATATCGGAAAATAAGCTCTCTACGAAAAAAAATTCCATTATAAAAATTTAATCATTTCTGGGGAGACATACATTAGTGTCCTTCCTCCCCTTCTTGTAGGTAGGGGCGAGGAGTAACTTTGAAATTAAAATAGGAACCCCTATTTTTTATTGCAGCTTCGTCTTCTAACATGTATGTGAAGTTGGCCCAAATGTCAGCCCAAAAAAACGCGCTGGCAACACGAAAACTATAATTTCTGTCACGCATGAACTGTCAGCCCAAAAAAAATCGTATATCACGACCTTTTAATGATGTCAGCCCAAAAAACAATAATGTCACCTTCCGCCTTCCTTTACCCGCAAAATTTTTTCTCCAGAACATTACTTAATTTGATCAATTGGGCCAACCGTTACAGTTTAACCATGTTCCAGAAGCTTGTAGTAATTGGTTCACGGAATATTCATTTTTTATACTTATGCGTCTAGGATTATCGTACAAAATCCACTTTGCATCACCTGTAATGATTTTGTGCAAAAAATCTTTCTTTTGTATCGAGAAAGCCAATTCATGCAGATGTGAACTCTTCGACTTTTCTTTTCTTCGGTCAATTTATGAGGAACCAATTTTCCTTCCTTCTGTATTTTTCCCCATTGCATGCAATTGAAGTGATATTGCTTGGTGAGTAACTCATAACTGTTCTGCAAGCTCTTTTGAGTTGAGTTTGACGCGGATTTTCCACGGATCCAGTAAGACTGCACCAGGACGCGGATCGTCCTCAAGGCTAAAATTGTCATCACTAAATTTTGCAAACCATTTTCTTACTGTTGGTTGACTCACAGAATGTTCAATCAATGTCGAATTAATCAATTCCAGAGCTTGAGTAGCATTTTTCTCATTTGAAAACAGAGTAAAATGCAACAAGTAAATGTTGTTTATCAAAAATATATAATGACCCCATCACAACCTCTTGAAACTTCTTACTCGTAAATGCTAGAACCAGATCTGTCCAAAAAACATAGTGAGACCGACGACCAACACCGAAAATCTCAACTTCCATTAATTATAATGGTTGTTCGTAAAGCAGCCAATACTAAAAATCACAAATATGAGTATTTAATTAGTTTATAATAAAATTGCTCGCTTTTTTAAACATTTCATGGTACTACGAGCTCTTCCAGATCCTTTAGCTGTTGGCAACTTGTTTTGTAAAATCATCATTTTAAGGTAAGGAACTGAACGCTTTTGACACATCATAAAATTTCTGAAACACTGATATCATTTTATCATGTTAAATATCATTTTCAAAATCTTAAAATTTCTAGATTTAACCTTCAGTATTTCAATAAATTCAGTAAATTCAATGTTTTTATAGTTTTCTGTCATGGTAGTTATCAAAAAGGATGACGGTATTTCCAGCGATAAAAATCATAATTTTTTGGGCCAGCATTTTGGGCCATCTTCACCAACGTGTATTCTACGGCTTAAAGTACGTATAGGTTTTCCTTAAAACATTTTTCTATTCATGATAGATGGCGCTGTTAAATTAACATTTGTATTAAATTTTTTTCGATTTCTATTACTGAGAAGCTATGCAGAAGATTCTGTAGTACGTTTGAATTAAAATTGTGTACAAAACTTGAAATGGTCCTGGTTTATGGAGGAGCTGGCTGTAGTCTTGATAATGCTGCCACTCTCTACGCTTCGTGTTTTCCGGATAGGATTCGGTCACTTGCTTCATTTTACCGGACTGTTAGACAATTTACTACAAAAGGACTCATCGAGCAACAGTCACTGAGTAAAGTAATGAAATGGCTATATTGGCTGCAGTAACTCACAATCCTTATATTAGTAAACGAAAAATAGCTAGCGATTCCTGATTGCCCCAAACCAGTATTTGAAAAATTTTAAAACGTCATAAGCATCATCCGTATCATCAAGATTTTCCTGGCGTTGATTCCCAAAATCGGGTAACTTTTTGTCAGTGGGCACGTGAACAAATACAGCAAAAGACGAGTCGTCTTTTACAAACCATGGAACGGTTAGTCAACACAACATGCATTAGTGGAATGTTGAAAATCTGCCCTTGCTTCGCCAAGTTGAACATCAGCACCACTGGACTGTCAACGTGTGGTAATCGGCCCCCAAATTGTTGATGGCAACTTGAATGGTCAAATGTACCGAGCTTTGAATTGCGACCGAACATGAGGTTTCAACATGATGGTTGTGTGTCTTTCTAAAAACATGATGCTTGACAATGAAATCCATTAAAGATTTGAATTTTTGTTTGAACACACGCGCGGAAATATCATGACGATCCGATTGTAATTGTCCAGTTAACAACATTAATTTATATGTTATTTCGGAACACTTCGGAACACAACTTGATTTGGTTTAGTCGATTGTAGAGGAGTCGTTTAGTTAAGATTTTCGTGTTGGTCGACAATTGGTACTTTTTTCAAGGGCAGTTCTAAACCTGAACCATGTCTTTCGAAAATTTGAATTATACTGTGTAATGTTTCGATTGGCTTGGGTCTCCTGAAACCAACGTTGTTAATGATTCGAGCGATGAATGTACTTCTGGCATTGCCCCTTTTTACCCGCACAGCACATACACAAGATTTAAATAAGCGTTCAGTTACTATTTGGATCAATCAATGAGTACTCGAACGCATTACAGACTTGACTGCATTTCTCCGATTCAAACGAGCATTCTTGAGCGTTGCGTACTCGAGCGGTTTCCATTCTTGCTCCCGTTCCTCATCAGTTTCACACGAACGAGCTGAAGCAGTGCGTATGCGAATGGTTCACAGTGTGAGGCTCTTTGCGTTCACTTCAAAATGAAGGGATGTAATTGTTGTGACCAAACACCCGAATTTCTTTTATGACAAATGTATAGCATTTATACCAGATTTGTGATGAAAATTGTCTTGTACAGGGGGTCCTGCCGAAAGTTATAAATATTTTTTTGGTTGCCATTTAGGCGAATATTAATTGTGACAGTTCATATACTTGTCTGTGGCAAACTAATCATGAAAACATACTCGACTGAACAACGCATTTTAATAGTGAAAACCTTTCACTCTGAAACTGAAAGTTTCGGAAGGAATATGGTGCTTTCAAAGACTATAATTTACCGGATTATCAAAGAATTTGAAAAAAGTCGGACTATGGCTAGTAAGAAAAAGTGTGTGCAACAACGCACAGTCAGAACACCCGAAAATATTGCTGCTGTACGTGAAAGTGTACGAGATAATCCAACAACATCAATCAAACACCGTTCGCAAGAACTTGGATTTCGAAGATCAACACTAACCAATATTTTGCATAGACTTGGATTTATTCCCATAAAAAATTCAATTAACACGAGATCTGTTACCAAGTGATCATTTGCGGCGCCGTACGTATGCAAATAAGATGCTATTGCTTGACAATGACAATCCATTAGCATTATTTTACGAATAATTAAGTGATCTGTGATAATACAAAGAAAGTGAAACATTGGCTATGAGTGAATTAGAGGGCATAAAGAAACGTATTTAGAGGAATATTGACCAAATTAGCCCAATTCGCAAACGGCCTTTCTGAAGAGACGCAAGTATCAATTGAAGAATTACGCATTAAGGCAAATCGCACAAAGGAAATTCTCGATAAAATTATCGAATTAGAAGCAAGCATGTTTGCGCCCGATAGTGGGTTGGATTCCAAATTGGATGAAGCAGAAGGGGCATACAACGTCATCATGGCCAAACTGAACGATTGTATCAAAAAACGGGGCATTGCTGAAATGAGCAACATGGGCAACGAAACAACACTGAACATATCTGCGACGAATTCAGGGCCAGAAGTACGTCTCGCGTATACAGAGTGGCAGAGTTTTTTCGATCTCTTCCATTCTAGCATTCACAACCGAGAAACAATATCATCCATGCAAAAGTTCCAATACCAAATTGGCTTACTCAAAGGAGATGAACTTTCGTTAGTGAGGTACTTCAAGATTACCGAATCCAACTATATCGAAGCATTAAAAAACTCATGCAAAGATACGATCGCAAGCGCCATACAATTAATGCCATTCGCAAATGCCACCAACATACGGAAATTATTGCATACATCGGACGAAGTCAAACGAGATTTAAAGGCTTTAGGTGACAAATGTGAAAGTCGTAATCCGTCGCTCAACTTATTGCTGCAAAAGTTAGATGATGAGACTCTGATGAGAGTCTATGGGCCCAGAAAAATACGCACAATGAGTTTCCAACTATGTCCGAATTTTACGAGTTTTTACTAAACAGAACTGATGCGCTTGAATCGATAAGGATACAGCCCAGTACGCTCATCAAAATTAAATGCCGGAATGACATCGAGAAAATGGTTTAATACTAACTCAACCAACGTTGCCTGTACAGTCTGCAAGAAGGTCTAACGCAGACTAATTGATTGCAACAAATTTAAAAACCTCGACGTCAATGAAACGAGAAATCTAATCACCAGTGAAAAGCGATGCTCCAACTTTCTAAATTCGGGACAATTAGTTTATATCATATGTTCTTGCATGTTGACGCAAAGGAGATTGGTCTAACCGCTAATCCAGAAGTAGTGGATAATAAAACCGAAAAAAACACTACACTAACTCATCACTCACGTAATGACATCCGAAGCTTTGCACTAGATCCCTTAACATTAAAGTGTACTCTGCAGGCAGTGTTACCAACAGCAATAATAAACATATTTGACGATTTGGGGGTACCAAGACCATGCCGTGCATTGTTAAACACCGCTTCACAAGCCTCTTTTATAACAGAATCGATGGTCCAAAAATTAGGCTTATCACGAACAAATTGTAGAACGCTAATAGCAGGAATTAGAGAAGCAATGGGTGGACATTCGCGAGGAATTACGACTGTGCGATTTTTGTCAAGATTCGATGCTAGTCAGACAAAATCACTAGATTCGCTTATCATTCAAAAAATCACATCATCATTGCCAGCTGTCGAGTTTGATCTTAACAAACTATACGATTTAACCAGTATTGATTTAGCTGATCCAAATCTTTATAAACTCGGCACCATCGAAATGTTTGAGGATGGCAATAGAAAATTAGAAAATTCAAATCTACGGGCGCATAAAACCAAGTTAGGTTGGATCAAAGGAGGCACACACCAAGATGATATCAAAGAATCCACACAATCACTTGCTACCACCATTGATATTGACACTACGCTGCATCAATTTTGGACAATTGAAGAGGTTTAACAAACAAACAAGATGACCAAAGAAGAATAAGATTGCGAAGACTGGTTTAGAACAACTACTCGACGTGCAGAAGACAGGCACTTTATTACAAAACTTCAAATCCTATTAGCAATTTCGACAACTTTACGAGGAATTTTTAAGCGAATACCAAACCCTAGGCCACATTCAGAAAGCCCGTATAAACATCCAAGAAATCCAACAAACCTATATCCTGCCACATCATGGAGTCTTCAAAAGTAGTAGTACCACAACGAAACTGCGCGTGGTATTTGATGCATCGACGAAATCAACCAATGGTGTGTCGTTCAACCAGAATCTCATGGTGGTACCAAACATCCAATCCAGCCTGTTCCAAATACTTATCCGGTTTCGCCAGCATCCATATGTACTAGTGGGTGAGATTGAGAAAATGTATCGCCAAGTTTGGGTAGATACCGAAGACAGAAAACATCAGCTAATCCTATGGCGAGACGAAGAACAAAAAATCTGTCCGTACATGTTAAACACCGTAACATATTGCATAGCGTCAGCCTCTTTTATGGCCACTAGAAGAAATTCCCAAACGCTTTGCGAGCAGCGAAAAACCACTTTCTTTTTAGGTTCTGATGTTTGAACGTCTGGATCATCGCTATTGCTGGATTGAACAATGATACAGAACGAAATGTGTGAAAAAGTGATGAAAACTGCAATCAAAACCCGCATGTAATATTATCTTTTATTTTTAAAAATACCTTGCGGGTGGACACCCTGTATAATCCAAAATCATTATTCCTGCTAAAATTTCAGAAAACCAACAAGGTCAACCCGTGTTAAAAATTTAATCTGCATTGCAACAATTTAAAAAGCTCCTAGGGAACCTGTCACTTGGTCTGGTAAACCGATGTCCACCCATTCCGCATGGATTTCCCAATTTAGGGAAAAAGCTTTACTATTCCGTACTATTTCGGTGAAAAAAACACGAAAAAGCTCCTATTGAAGCTGTCACTTCCGGTTGACCGATTTCGGCCAAAATTCACAGCGATCTCTCAATTTATGAAAAAACTTTAAGGTATGAAGTTTCATCCCGAGAAATTAGCCCATCTGAGCCATACAGGGTCCGAATTTTTATTGAAAATGAGTTTCTGTGACGATCGTCAATTCCGCTTAAATTTTATGAGATTGTTAAAACGGCATTGTTGCAAACTTCATTTTACATTCTTTTAATTCATTTTCACGTAATTGATACACATATTGTGATCGCAAAATTGATACATCAACATATTTACAAAAAACGAAAAAGCTCCTATGAAAGCTGCCAGTTCTGGCGAGCCAAAAATTATTGAAATCTCCAAATTTACGAAAAAGCTGAAGTATGAAGTATTATTTCGAGCAGTCAATTCGTCTTTCCTGTAGAGAAGCCACAAGATTTAGTGAGCACGGCACCATACACATACACATGCACAAACGCACCGAATGGTAAATCTGCAAAAATCTCGAGGTTGAACATTTGGACAATTACTTTACTAAAAAAAAGTAAAAATAACTTGGAAAAAGCAACGAAAATACGTATAATATTTGTAATCCAATGTTGACCGGAAATTGAAATTTCACAGTCGAATTAACTTCACGCATGAATCACGCTTAAAAAAATAGAAACTAGTTAAGCGATTACTGAAAACAAAAAGTTTACATCTTTATAGTCAAACAGTCAATTTTTTAGAAAGTTTTATTCTTTCTGAGCTATTCGATTTAAGCCGAATGTTTAAGGGAAGTTGATTAAAGAACAAAGGTACTGAATAATGTGTGTCAATTATAATATGTAAAAGCCTAAGACCATTTCTTTATAAAAACACCTTGAGCACTCTAAATATATAAAGATGCTGAATTTAAATATGATTAGCATAAACCTGAATTTTATGCTGAAGAGTAAAGTTCTCATCCCTAATTTAAGTGTTGCAACGCCTACAAAATAATCGATCGCCACCGAACTTTTAAGTACTCAGTAAAAAGCAAGCAAATTCGTCTCGTAAACAACGACCATTCCATTAGGTTAATACAAGTGTGCCAGTCATTGCTATTCTAAAAATACATATTGTTAAATTAGATTTACAATTAATTTGTAATGTGAAACTTAGGAAAAGAAAATATTTTTATTTTTGTATCCTAAATAAAGGAGGTTATCATATCACAAATGTGACAAACCAAATTAACTTTTCCTCAATCATGTCGGTTTTGTACGTGTACGTAGACTGTAGAGTTTATATAGGAGAACGACAACATTGCATAATATTTTATACTTAGAAATATTACGAAAGTGTCACTTGGCAGACACATTTTTTGGAAATTTGATTTAAATTTCAGTTTTGTGTCATGTAGGCATGTAGTATCGTATTCTGATGATATCTGCTGTATATTCATCCACAGGGTTAAAATGTCATTCTGTATCGTCATACAAAACAAATTTCATTTGCAATTATATTACAATTAAATTGTAACATTATTTTTGTGCAGATTTAAAATATTTTATTGGAAACGTTTTCCTAACCATTAAATTTGGCAGTTTAATTTCCATGCCACATTCAGTTATGTTTGCCAAAAGTCAACGAAATGCATAAAATTATTCTGCACAGCGCAACGAAATTGTATATCACATATTGTTGTATTAGTGGTGGTGCTAGAGTAAATTTCTGAATGCGAAAATGGAAATTTAATGAGAAAAAAGCTTAGCAGTAAGAAACAACGGAAATGAGCTTTCGTTTTTTTATGATGTACATAAAAAATATTATGAGCTTTTAAGCAAGTTTTTTTTATGATTTTTTTGTGTATAGTTTGATGTATTTGCATGAGATTAAGTTCAGTGATGAACTGAATTTACTTATTAAACCATACTACTAAATGCGAGTAATTATAAGAAATAAATTTTTCGCGTGTTAGATTAACAATATTGATCATACGAGTACACTACGCAATTTTGTATGCTGAATTAATAAGGAATTTATTTATAGCTGCATCGTTTATTCAGAAGCAAATAAACAAAAGTTTAGTACTAAAGTTACTGTTTGGATATATCCCTTTTCATTTTGAAAATTGGAAATAAATTGGAAAATAATGAAAATTCCACTTGTTATTGATTTTTTTATTGCACTTCGTACATCTTGAATTGTTGGAATCGATGGTTTGAATGTTTTGATCGTTGACATTTTGAGGTTAAAAGTAATTAAAAACTTTTAAAACAAAATTATTAATAACAACAGCGAGTACCAACTAATTTACGATAAATAATTACCAAAGAAATTTGATTGATTAACTTTTTTATGGTTATTAGCAATAAAATTTCAGATCATATAAAAACTTTCTTAAACACAGATTAACAGTTGAAATAAAAAACGAAAACATAGCAGGGTGTGCAATAGTCAATTACTTTTATATAAAGTGGTGCATATTAAATGTGGCGGCGTTTTCAATGTAACATTTAGTGTGATAGGATTATTGTGTGTGTATATTGAAATTTATAAGTCATTTTTCATTTTTTTTTAACTTTCGAATTCCGAGAATTTTAGATGCAAAAACCCTGGAAATAGGATCGGTAAAATATAATATTCTCCCAGAAACGAGTCTCGGGAATTCCCTGGACGCACCCTCTACCGAAAACTATCTTAGTTTAGAAATATTTAACGGAAAAACGTTTAAAGAAAATCAATTATCCACTGAAATATCAAAGTTATTAGCAAACCCAATAGCCATTAAGATTATACTCCGGATCTCCGGATATACTGTATTTAAAATTTAAATTTTGAATAATTTAGAACTTATGTTCATTGATTGTTTTCACTAATTATACTCATTTATTGCTCTAATGCAATGGGGGTCACCATTTGTCCAACTAAAAAATTATAACTGCTTTCCGATTAACCACTTATTATTTAGAAATTCTCGATTTAATAGTTCCGAAAATTTATAATTTTACAATTAAATTAGTAATTCCTGCCGCCCATCTATACATGTCCTAAACCAGAGTTCCTAAATCCGCTAAACTATTAATAACATTAATTAAACAACAAACACGACTACCATCTAAACTAGTCAAAAGTAGACAACTTTATTCATGCGAAACACCATCCTTCCGTACACAAAACATACTAAATAGTCTTAACAACTCCTACCACAACACAGGATCGATTTCGGCACTTCACTCGCCACCACTATCAGCCCATCATACCAGAATATAAGATAAAATAAAACAAGACAAGACTGATCCCCTCCAAAACCTACCTAATCTACCTATCAAAACACTCCCATATACATACAAATCAAACAAACAAAGTCAAAAACTGCTCATTCACATCAGAATCATCCCAAACGGACAAACCCATTCAAAACTCACTCCCACTCAACATTCCGTAAAATTACACCACAAACCTCACCTGCACCGGAGTCAACAGGTACACACCATTTTTGCCCCTATATATCTCCAACGACCCGATGCCAACGGTCCTTCAAATAGAAAGCCATACGCAGATCAGGACTCGTCTCGGTCATGCCACCTGCACACTCCAAGTATCCTTTCTCAAAGGATACACCGGTTCGGCCCATGCAGAACGTTGGACAATCGGAACACGAAACTCTACAGAGCCCAGCCACAGCGTTCACGTCAGTCCCGTCCTCGAGCCTCCCATCCAACTCCATGGCATGTTCCATATGCCAACCCGCATCCACATTGGCAAAATACTCTCTGCAACGCCCCATCACAACTCCTATCGTGTTGCTAGCTAGCGAAGTGTCCGGACCCACCCCAACAGCCATGTACCCTATGTTCAACCCCGCGTGCAACAACCTCACCGGCATCAAACCCAATCTGCCACCTAAGTGGAGGCAAGCTGACAGTCTGTGCTGAATGTGGTGATCCGAACCATGATACACAGTTCGAGCAGTCCAAATATGCGCTCCTGGCTCCTATGCTGCAGTCCAAACCCCAAAGATAAATTATCGTCGTCATGCACAACGCCTATACACCCGTGCAACAAGTCTAGTCGTCTACGATACCAATATTCAATATATATGGTACCGGTATGTAGACGATGCGACTACATCGCTAAACGGCACAAATAGACAACCCGATCCACCACACGGATATAACAACAACATACATAAAACAGTCGAACAAAACAAAAACAACTAACTTTCCAGACCCAGCCACAAAACGTGCCAAAATCAGAGCATCACAGTCAAAAAAATAAAAACTGTATATTTAATGGTAATTTGGACAGAGTAACTTCACCAATAGACTAATTTGTAAATGGCTTCGATGTTCTAATTTCCCGTGTTTTCCAAATCTTAAACTCAATTAAAAAGTTCAAGAAAGGAACAATGCCTCAGGAGAGGACCTTTAACAGATTTTCATAAATCGAGACCCGCGTAATACACGTCCAACTAATCCCGAAACCACTGAACTGACTCGTGATCACATATAAGCTTATTTCAATTTTGTTCTTTATAATTTATAGCAACTTAGCTCAACATCGAGCTTTACTCAATATGAGTAAATTTGGAGGAACTATTGAAAATTTTTATCAAAATACTACTGTACATGCTTACAGTATAAAAGAGCTGTTAGTATTCCAATTGAAGCACCGAGTTTAATCTGGACTCTGCTTCGGTTATGTGAAATGATGTTTCAATTAATGTACTTGCCATTGAATTAAGAGTTGATACCTTGTACACACTGAATGACGCTGAAAATAATTTGCCACCGACTATTGTTAGGCGAACCTCGATTTATGAAAATCTGACAAAGGCCCCCTCTATAGGCGGTGTCCCACTCTTAAATATTTCTTTTATTTTAAGATTTGAACAACAAGAGAAATTGTAAACTAGGGTCCGGCTATTTAAGAATTGGTGTACCATCGAACACCCATTTTAAATTTGCATTGATTAAAAACGACATCAAAGTAGTCTTAGGCGTACAAAATGTAAAAGCGAGGTCAAAATCAAAACAATAATTAGATAGCAAATGCTACAAGCCAACAATGTTACTTATAAAACCAACACTTTAAAAATACGAGATTAGTGCAACCATCTAATGTGCCTGTAACGCAAACAACATCCGCAATATGATGATGATGATACATGACGCCAGATATCTATTCACGAACAATACTAGACACAACACTAAGCAACATGACGTAACTTAGTACAAAATCGCACAACATGGTGCATATGACACAACAAGGTGCAATATTTCGCAACATCCCACAACATGATTCAGGATAATTAAGGAACATTGTGCAACATCACACAACAAAGTGCAATATGACGCAACATAATGCAACATCAAACGAAATAACATGGTGCCATCATATGCCACCATGTTGCATAATGTAGCCTGATGTTGCATCTAGTTACGTGATGTTGCACCACGTTGCATGATATTACACAGTGTTGTGGGATATGGTGCTAAATATTTCACCATGCTGCGATATATGTACTGTGTTGCGTGATCTTACACAATGTTGCGCGGTTTTGTACTACGTTGTGTCATGTTGCTTAATGCTGTGTCTTGTGTTTTTCCTTAATTAAATAGCCGGCGTCTTTTTAAGATTTAAGTGGTTATGAGTGACAATATTGATTTGTTGCATTCGCTATCTAATTAATCTTTTGACCTCACTTTTTACATTTTGTTCGGCCTCAGACGATTTCGATGTCACATGGTGTGGCTCGGGTCTCATATTTCATCACATATTCATATTTTTTCGGCTTGAACACCTAAATCCATTGCACCACGTTACTTTATGTTTCACTATGCGTCCCCATATTGCGTGATGTTGCACGATGTTGTGTTATGTTGCACCATGTTGTCGGATATTACACTGTAAAATGTTCAATCATGCTTTTTGATCCTTGTTACTTGATGTTGAGCGGTGTTGTGTGATGTTCCACTATGTTGCATCGTGTTGGCTTGATGTTAAAATGCTTAAAATTTAATTTGGCATCAATGATTTTAAAAAATGGCGCAAGTTGGTGCAACATGATGTCCCATCCGAAGGAGTCCTAAATAAATTAATCATTGAAGACAAATAAAATGTTAAAAGAAGGCCTAAGCCAATTTGACGCAACATAGTGGAACATCGCTCAACATCCCTCAAAAAGATGCAACATCTAGTAACGTGGTGCAACGTATGCAACATCTTACATATTAGTGTAATATGCTACAACACGGCGCAACATAACGCAGCACCGTGCAAAATCGCGCAACATTGGGCAACATCACGCAACATGGTGCGGTGAAACATGAGGAAAGAAATCAGAAATCCTTGTAGAAAGCTCCAAGCATCCCAACCTCCTACCGGATGACCTCCAATATATAATATAATGGATTGATTTATTTCGATTTCTTATAGACAGGCTATTACGAGTATATCTTAGAAAAACTAGAACGACAATTTCTGCTTTTAGAAAATATTCCGTGTAATTTGATATATGAATGATAAATTTACTGGAAATTGGCATTTAGTTATGGAACGTGTATATTACGTGCATGCTATCGATACAGATTGGATTAAACTGCCATATGCAGAATGAAAATAGATTTCCTTTTACGAGTTTATATACAATTTTCCAACCAAGAACATATAGATAGATAATCAATTAATTTTTTTTTATTATTTACGTTCTTATATGAGACGTACCTATTTATATATTTTAGAGACACAAATGGAATAAAATGTCTGCATAGCGTATACGAGTTGACACAAAAACGGAAAATCCGTAAACTCAAAAAAAATTCCAAGCACAAATATATCTTCTATACACAGACACTGAACCGTGAATGCACAATAATTAATAATTTAATTTTCTTTTTGTTCTGTTAAATTAAATATATTGTATGAGCTTTTCTGTTTTGTTAACTTTTATTATATAAAGCCACATACTCGTACCTACTCGTACCTACCTACCTATTAGATCGCATTTTGGTTTTATTGTCTATTTTGCTAACACAGATGAAATTCTTTAATTATTATTTTATTTATTGTAGAAATATAAAGCGAGCTTTTTAAAAGAAAATAAAACGAAATTTTCTTTTCGTTGAGTTGTGAACAAATTTGTCTTCCACACACGAATGGTAAGCTTTCGAAAAAATCAATTGTATTTGTATTGTGGTACAGATTTAGTCACTTGGAATCATCCGCGTTCCATCTGTATGTTTGTTAAGGGCCAAAAAAAAAAATTTATTGAGCGGTGGCAACCCGAAAATTTTTTGACAAATGTTAAAGTCAAAACTATGCCACTTTTAGTCATGTGCTAATTTACAACACAAAACCGCGTTTTGGTTATCCAAACTTATTACGAAAATGGTCGTTCTGTAAAACAAAAACATTTAGTAAATTACGTCACGATTTTGATCAATATGGACATCTTAGATAGCCTGGAATTCTCAAAATTATTGAAGGTTTTGAAGAAACTGGATCAGATGCAGGTCATAGAGCATATGAACACCATCGTCCAGTTCGTACTCTTAAACCATTTAGAGCCGTAAGTGAAAAAGTTCGTGATTTACACATTCATCCTTACAAAAGTAAAATAACCTAACAATTGAAGCGAGCTGACCATTAGCAACGTCGTCGTTTTGATGATTGGATGGTCCAACAAAATGAGCATTTTTCATCAAAAGAAATTGAAATGTCAATTGGCGCGAATGCGGATTCTTTGTAGTTTTTTGAAAAGTAATGTATATAAAACAATGATCCACCAACAATTCAAGATCTTAAGATCAACTTTCGATTTGATATTGAGGCCATTGAACTAATGTTTGTTACTTGGACAATGTTGTAGTCCATAAATAAATGGCATAGAGCGAATTTTCATTTTCATAAAATGGGGTGCTTTTGGGCCGCCCTTTTGTCTTGGATGAAACTTATCAATTTGTATTTGACAGTCGCAGAGAGTGGTTAATAACAATTTATTATGGAGCATCTAACGCCGTAACAACGTGTTGAAATTATTAAAACATTTTATATAAATAATTGTTCAATTGGGAATACGCGTAGATAATTACGTGACTTTACTGGTGTTAATTATGTCCCGAGCAAGTCAACCATTTAGCGTGTAATGAATTACTTTGGAAATTTGCACACTCGAGAGATAAAATAGAGACTGGGTGACAATTAAGCCAACGTACACAAGAATTAAGAATGCCTAAACTTGAACTCCATCATGTTTATTCAAAATTCTTAAATAAGATTTGTATTTTTACCCGTATAAAACTCAATTTGGTGCCAAAGCTGCAGGAAAATGACCATAACCGGCGGAGAGATTGAAGTGCTGGAGTTGTACAGCTCGGTATAGACGACCACCACTTTTGACAAAAAAGCATTATGAGTGACGAACCACATTTCGACTTGGCTGCCTTTATTATTAGACATATTAGACAAAATAGATGCTATTAAGACACTGATCTTCAATTGACACTTCAAATACCACTACGCCGTCGTTGAGTAACTGTATGGTGTGTCATATGGGTGGTGATCGCTATCGAGACATGTTGGAAAACTTTCTTGTGCTTGAATTTGGATAGATTAGGCCTACAGAACACGATGTTCCAACAAGACGGTGCCATCACACACAGCTCGGCCTATACGATGCAAATTATGCGAAACACTTTACCGGCCGAATGATGTCAAAAAGTAGTAATATCGACTAGCTTCCACGATGCCTTGATTTGACCACTCCTGATTTCTTCTAAAGATGTGGTGGTGGTGGTACACCAATAAACCAACTACAACGTTGATGTTTAGAACATATAATCAATTAATAAAATGTAAATTATAAGATAGTCTCCGGGGACTATCAATTTAAATATACTCGTACTTGACAAGCTGAAGGAAGAAAAACTGCAAAAAATGGCTTCGTTTGCAGAGAAAAGATGTTGCTCCACCAAGACAATCCGCCGTGTCAAACCCCGAATTACGGTTTGAACTGCTTGACCACCATCTTTACTCACCTTAAGTGTTTTTTTTTGTTCCCTAAGCCAAAAGTTGCGCTCGGAAGGCAGAGATTTTCGGCGAATGAAGAGGTATCACCATCGTTAACAACTAACGCTGAGAGAAGTGTATAGACTTACAAGGAGACTATGTAGAGAAACTTGTACCTATGTTAGGGCGGAAATTTTTCAGACAACACAAGTTATCTTCCATTGTTAGAGATTAGAACTGAACGTGCCCCGAAGGTTAAAAAATCTGATAATATCTAGATTATATAAATTCGTTTCAATGTTTTGTAAAACCCTAAATGAGCCGCCAGTGGATCATCGTGATGGGCGACTTTTCCGCACGACCCAAGCACGCAAGACTTCCACTCATATTTTATTTCTTATAGCATTGCTACGTATTTGTACAGTTCTACATTTTCTGATTTGAAACATGAGACTTTTTCGCACTGCACTTTTACGTTCATCTTCTCCTTGCGATGAGAACGATCGACGTTATACTGTTGATTCTCTC
Organism: Nephrotoma guestfalica; assembly: GCA_963691935.1. Taxonomy (NCBI): domain Eukaryota; kingdom Metazoa; phylum Arthropoda; class Insecta; order Diptera; family Tipulidae; genus Nephrotoma; species Nephrotoma guestfalica. The sequence continues at coordinate 22,353,438 of OY829914.1, forward strand.
TGAGTTAACACAGCACCTATACCAGTGTCAGAAGCATAAATTTAGAAACATTTTTTACTGAAGCGAACACTAAAAAGACTTCAGTTTGGTGGACGCTTCCTGTGCATCGGATGGCCAATGGGATTTTTTACCATTGATTCCTCTGTCATAATCGAATAATATGTTGGTTATTGGTGCGGTGATCTGCGTACATTTTTAACCAAATTTGGTGTTGCGAAATTTAATATGCCTTCACGAGATCAACATGTTGGCCACGTTCATCTGGAATGTACCCAAGGTATTTAGTATTTTTCAATCCGAACTTGGATTGGTCGAGATTCACTTTTCATAGACGTTGAGCTTCTTCTTTCAGCAGTTAGCATGCGTTCTTCTTCGCGTTGCACAAACCCAAGGGTATTCTTTGGTATTAGATAAGTCTCCTTCCAGGAACAATAAATATCGTTTTGTTTTCTCAAAGTTGTTTCCCATCCATACAGCAATACCGAATTCACACAGATATTGAACATTCGTTGCTTTGTAGTTCGTTAGTTCGAGACAAGATGGATTCATTCCAGATCTTGTGTAGCATATTGAATGTATTTCCTGCTTTGTTGATGCGTTGGTTGGTATCCTCTTCAGTTCCGCCTTTTTTGCTGCAGTACAACCAAGGTATACGAACTTGTCAATATTCTCGATTGTTTCTTACTTGATGTCAATGGGTGTATGGTATGTTCTTGTTTAGTCTAATATACTTGGTCTTGCTTTCTGGCGGTTATTTTGAAACCCACTGCATGTGTGCGTGCTTATGCGTTAGTAGACATATATCGTTCGAGTAATCCAGGTCATTGAGTCGATTTAAGGGACTCCACTGAATGCCATTTGAATACTATTAAGAACAGTAGTGGAGAGAGAACACATTCTTTGTCTGATTAATCGTTAACTATGTATCACTCTGCTTCTCCTTGTATTAAACTCAATTTTCGGCGCCATTGTGCTTTTCAGATCGTGCATCTACTGATGGAATCGAATGCGCATTCAAAATTCACAAAAGTTGATTTTTCAACGCTGATACGAATTCAGTTGATGTGGTATGTACAGCTTGTACCAGGTAAAACTAAAGCTAGTCTATTCGATTCTGAAACACTTTCATTGTACTGTTGAGGAGGGAACTGCCTCTCCGGTTCTTGCATTCTCTAAGGTCGCCTTTCTTCGGTATTGTTATAAAGGGTGATTTTTTTGTGGTTAGGATTTTCATGCATTAGTATTTGACAGATCACGCGGGATTTCAGACAAGGTGTCAAAGAGAAAGATGCTCAGTATGCTTTGACATTTCATAATGAATAGACTTACTAACGAGCAACGCTTGCAAATAATTGAATTATATTACAAAAATCAGTGTTCGGTTCGAAAAGTGTTTCGCGATTTACGTCCGATTTATGGTCTACATAATCGACCAAGTGAGCAAACAATTAATGCGATTGTGACCAAGTTTCGCACTCAGTTTACTTTATTGGACATTAAACCAACCACACGAATGCGTACAGTGCGTACAGAAGAGAATATTGCGTCTGTTTCTGAGAGTGTTGCTGAAGACCGTGAAATGTCGATTCGTCGCCGTTCGCAGCAATTGGGTTTGTGTTATTCGACGACATGGAAGATTTTACGCAAAAATCTTGGTGTAAAACCGTATAAAATACAGCTCCTGCAAGAACTGAAGCCGAACGATCTGCCACAACGTCGAATTTTCAGTGAATGGGCCCTAGAAAAGTTGGCAGAAAATCCGCTTTTTTATCGACAAATTTTGTTCAGCGATGAGGCTCATTTCTGGTTGAATGGCTACGTAAATAAGCAAAATTGCCGCATTTGGAGTGAAGAGCAACCAGAAGCCGTTCAAGAACTGCCCATGCATCCCGAAAAATGCACTGTTTGGTGTGGTTTGTACGCTGGTGGAATCATTGGACCGTATTTTTTCAAAGATGCTGTTGGACGCAACGTTACGGTGAATGGCGATCGCTATCGTTCGATGCTAACAAACTTTTTGTTGCCAAAAATGGAAGAACTGAACTTAGTTGACATGTGGTTTCAACAAGATGGCGCTACATGCCACACAGCTCGCGATTCTATGGCCATTTTGAGGGAAAACTTCGGAGAACAATTCATCTCAAGAAATGGCCCGGTAAGTTGGGCACCAAGATCATGCGATTTGACGCCTTTAGACTATTTTTTGTGGGGCTACGTCAAGTCTAAAGTCTACAGAAATAAGCCAGCAACTATTCCAGTTTTGGAAGACAACATTTCCGAAGAAATTCGGGCTATTCCGGCCGAAATGCTCGAAAAAGTTGCCCAAAATTGGACTTTCCGAATGGACCACCTAAGACGCAGCCGCGGTCAACATTTAAATGAAATTATCTTCAAGAAGTAAATGTCATGGACCAATCTAACGTTTCAAATAAAGAACCGATGAGATTTTGCAAATTTTATGCGTTTTTTTTTAAAAAAAAGTTCTCAAGCTCTTAAAAAATCACCCGTTATATAAATAAGTCAAGCCGCCGTTCCATTTCTATGGAATTCCACAATGCTTCTGTTAGTAGTGGAGTTATAGTTGCTGCCGTCACAGATGCGACGCCATTTAGTAATGGTTTGATGTCTGGGTGTTTATAGTTTCATTATAGGTGTTGCCACCAGACAGCCCATCATTTTGTTCGCTATCTTTTCCATTGTCCTTGAAAAACACTTTCCATTTAATCAGAATCTGTTGGTTTTCTTCTTTGGTTAAAGACTTGACCAGAATAGTTCTTTATTAGTGGTAAGTTTGTGAATTTTCTGGAAACCGTTTTTACACATTGGTGGTAGTATGCGCAAGTTTATATACTGTTAAAGATAGCGGAAAGTCCTCAGCCGAAAAATGTCGATAATGCAGATGTCGATTATACAGATTCAAATGACCTTAACCGACCCACAACTGAAATGTCGATAATGCAGATTTCGCCAATAAAGAAAAATAACTTCAATATTCAACCGAAATATGCCAGCAATGCAGATTTAAAAGTAACAACTGAATCAATTATCCAACAGAAAAATGTCAAAAAATGCAACAGTCACGTTTAGCTGATGAAAGGTTTGTATATCAAGATTTTGACACTAGACCGCCGATTTGACTGAATTAATTTGATGTTGGGAGTGGGTTTGATGAGGTTTTCCACGATAACATTTTTCATGATTGGAGATTTTGCCAAATAACCGGTGTCTGTCCTACTATAGAAGCTGTATAAAATATGACTCTAGGTTGATTTAAATTCTAAGTTTGGGGTGGGAAGCTTTAAAAAAATTTTGATTTTCCGTAAATACCGGTCTGACTCTGGCTATTCCACGGCCTACGACCCTAGGAAGATTTTGGTCATAGGTTTTGGGTGGGTATGGTGAGGTTAGAATGGAGAAATTTCTATTTTTCCACATGTTTAGTTGATAAAATCGTACGTCATTCGGGATTTTGTGAGATAGACACCGATCTGATAATGCCAATTTGGCGGCGCATGATCATTTAAGATTTTGTTTATAGGTTTGGCTGGCTCTCAATATTTCGTTCGTAAAATTTTCAATGATAGATTTTTATTATAGTATTGGGGTGGGTCTGGTTAAAATATAGACGTAAACTTTTGATTTCCCTCATGTTTTCACGATAAAACCTGATAAGGTTAGTGAAATTTTTTCCCCATGTTTTGTCGATGAAATCGTTCGTCATTCGATAAAATTGATCTTCATTCGAGATGTTGCCGGATAGACAACAATCTGACTGTGTCAATTTGAAAGCTCATGACCATATGTAGATTTCGATTTACGTTTGTCCATAATTCAAAATTTTGGATTCGATAGCCCATGATCGTTAGTAGAGTATAATTATAGGTTTACGGTGAGTCTAATGAAGTTATTGGGGTGAAATTTTTATTTTCCCATGTTTGGTCCCCAATCTTACTATGTCAATTCGATGGCCCATGGCCATTGGAAGATTTTGAGTATAGGTTCGGGTTAGTCTGATGAGGTTGGAGGCATGAAATTTGTTTCTACCATGTTTTATCGATAAATTCGTTCATAATTCGATAAAATCGTTCGAAATTCGAAATTTTGCCAGATAGGCACCAATCTCAGTATGTCAATTCGCTGAGGTTATTCGATGAGGTTATAGGGGTAAAGTTTTGGGTTTCCCCTTCTTCTGTCGATAAAATCGTTCAACATTCCAGATTTTGTCAGATAGACACCAATCTGACTAAGCCGATTCGATAACCCATGATCATAGGTAGATTTTGATTATAGATTTGGAGTAGATCAGACGAGGCTATAGATGTAAAATTTTGATTTTCCCCATGTTTTTTCGATAAAATCGTCCACCGTTCGAGATTTTTCGAGATACATTACTGTCGATAAAATTTTTTGTCATTCGAGATTTTGTCAGATAGACCTCAATCTGGCTGTACCAATTCGATAGCCCATGACAAGAGATAGATTTTGATTATAGTTTTGGGGTGTTTGTTGAGGTTATAGGGGCGAAATTTTGATTTTCATAATGTTTTGTCAATAAAATCGTTCGTCATTCAAGATTTTGCCAGATCGACACCAATTTGACTATGCTGATTCGATGGTTTATGGCCGAAAGTAGATTTTTATGATAGGTTTGTGGATCTGATGAGGTTACAGGGGTGAAATTTTGATTATCCCCACGTTTTTTCGATATAATTGATCGTTAATCGAAATTTTGCAGATAGACACCAATCTGACTACGTTAAGGGTGGATCTAATGAGGTTATGAGGTTATGGTTAAATTTATCCCCTTTAATTTCATCAGACCCACCCCTAATTTATAATAAAAATATACCTATGGTCACGTTTCATAGAATTCAGTTAATGAGATTCGTGTCTATCTGGCGAAATATCGAATGTCGGACGATTTTATGGACAAAACATGGAAAAAATCAATATCTCACCCCTATAACCTCTGCAGGCCTACCCCTAAACTATGAACAAAATTTACCTATGGTCATGGGCTATCGAATCGGCATAGTTTTTGATGTCTATCTGGCAAAATCTTGAATCATGGATGATTTTATCGACAGAAGAATGGGGAAATCAAAATATACCAATGACCAAGGGCCATCGAATTGGCGTAGTTAGATCGGCGTCTGTCTGGCATAATCTTGAATTACAAACCATTTTAACGACAATTAAAAACCATCTATAGCTTGATAATTTGCAAATTTTTTTATCGACAATTTTCGGCTGTTTGGATCAGATATGGCAATTTTTTATTACTATCTTTTCTCAAGCTGTTACCGATTACAAAGCTCTCCACGTTAAGTTTTAACAAAATTTTTGAAAGTTGGCCGTGAGCTACTATAGACCCATATGTAACAATAAATTAACATCGCTTTAATTGAAAATTTTATTTCTCGTTTGTTATGATACATATGTTTTCGGCTAATTTTGTAAGTTGGTCACTTTCGCAAGACACTATCTGCCTTATTGTTTTTCCACTTTTGGCTAACTTTAACTAGGTCAAGTTTCTATTTGAGACTGCTGTTTCTGTAATCTCGAGAATATGTCTTCGGCCTATTTTCTGCAATCATTTTTTAGTATCGTAGTCAGTATTTTTCATATTTGTTTCGATTTTCCGCCGTATTTTCATGGCGGAGCTATAATTTTAGGTGGCGATGTTCTTCAATCAATTATTTCCTCCATCTAATACCCATAGGTTTTCTGAAGTAGTTTTTTTGGTAGCAATGCACACTGGTTGGTAGGGAAGTAGGTACAGTCTTAACATAAAGGCTTCTATTACATGGTCTCATTACCCGTTGATAGCGCTGCTGGTTTCGTTACTTGGAAAATAGACAGTGGAGGGTTTCTTTGAGTGCTTTTTTACACTATTTCAATGTTTAATTTTATCCGATTAAACTTTGGGTGCTTCACTGACTACTCTCTGCTGATTTGATTTTGAATTTTGCTATTACTAAGTTTGGTGATCGCTGCTGTGTAGCGTCTGCTTCTCTTATTGCTGACATCTTATCTTTGTAACGAGAGGATAGGAATTTCTTATGTTTCGTGAACTCAAATGAATGATCAATTTGATTTTTGGGTTATTCCATCTTGGTGATGGGGTCCTAGTGTATTTTTGCGTGAGAATTTGCTGTCGCCTCCTATTCGTGCAGAACCTCTAAGTGCGAGGATTATGGATTCCAATTTCTGCATTAAAATCAATTTCTAGACCTAGTAGAATTCGTCTAGTTGTGTCATCTGATTCTTCCGTAGGTGTATTGCCACTGAATTATCGTTGTATTTCTTATTTTCGACTTGAATCTATAGCTGTTATTTTTAATATTAGTTATAGAGGGGTATAGTGATTCCTTTCTTCCTTTGTTTGTTGTCATTATATTCTCTCTCTTACCCATTGTTTTTCCCAGAAACCCAGTCAGTTTTTTACATCAGATAATTTGCTCGGGCATGTCATATTTCCTTCTTCATTATTTCTTACATATTAGGGTAGATACTCGATTGGCTAGCAAGCAAGCAATTTGCTAGTCGAAATCCTGGCTACTCAATCAATTTTCCCAAGCAAATTTGAATTTTTTACTTTTTGTAAATGTTTTGTTTATTTTTTCAATTGCTCAGTAAAACAACACAAAATTAGCGGCTCATTTTTGGAAGCCGCAAATTTTACTGTGCAATCTCGCAAAAATAAACAAAAATTTTCGGATTTCGACTAGCAAATTGTTTGCTTGCTGGCCGATCGACCTACAACATTATTTCACTAAGGGCTCACAATATTTCGCGATGTTATACCGTTTCATATCACTTGTGAACCTTCTTGATGTTTCCGCTAGAGTTCTGATGTTCGACAGTTTCCGATTCGTATCCGTGTCCGACAGCTAATGGTCGGTCGCTATTTGCATTGTTTTCCGGTGTGTATTTTTTCTTCTAGTACTCGTTTCTGTATAATCAGTGTTGATTTCGGATTTACATGAATGATTGGTTTTATGAATTGCCGATCCATGCATACTGGCATACCAAGGAGAGGGGGGTTTTCATTTCATTCCATTCCATTTTTCTCTTTTTTTTTCTATGTTGTTCCCATGCGGTCAGCCAAATTTGTACTAACGCAAACAATGGTTGCTTGGTGATGAAGTTATTGTCGTCTTATCTATCTCTGCCACTTGCCCTCACCAACCTAACACCAACATAATTTCAAGTTCATTTCAAGCAAGTGTAGGTTTTAGATGAATTCCTTTGACTTTATGCTTTGTACTTAATTTTAGGCATGTTTTATTTCAATTGAGATAATTCTCTTGATCAAATTTAAGAAGAAATATGAAAAGTCTAAAGAAAAATAATTTGTTATCTGTTCATTGTAATTTATGATTCCTTTGCGAATGATTGTTATTATAATCCGAATTCACTCGTATGCTGAAACGTAAAAGGAAAATAGACATTTCTCTTCAAATATGGAACAATTGATTTATCTCGTTCTGTGTAGTATAAGAATATACCGGATGTATTGTAGTGTTATCTGAATATATACAAAATGAATTGTTATATACGGAAATAATCTTATTATATTTCGAAATAAATAAATATTGAATTGGATTGTTGATTTTATACAATCGAGAAAATATTTCCAAATTTCACTATGAAAAATAACGATGGCAATTAACAAAGAGCTGTTACCAGTCGAAGTATATGTTAAGATGATTGTGGATTATTATAAGATTTTTGAAATGCATCGTCTTCGTTTTGGCATTTGCGTTTACATATATAAATTTGGATTTAAGTGGCAAAATATTCAAAGTAGCAGAATCAAAATATAAATGTTACATTTAATAATCCTAAACGAATGTATTTATATGTAACGTTAGAAACGTAAAGTCGTTCACATAATCGAAATTTATCTTGGGAGATAAAAGAAGGCTCAAATCAAACCGAAGCGATAAAAATGATACGAACAAGACAAGAATAAAATTTACTTTCCAATTTTTTTTATCACACACGCACTCAATTGTAACTGATGCATATAAAGGGTGTTTTTTTAAGAGGTTGCCGATTTTTTTTTTGAATAAAACACATATAAAATTATGAAATGACCAAAATTTTTTTTTATTTGGTAGATAATTTTTTGGCATTTAACATTTAAACACAATTTCTGGCATATGGCTACCACGACTATTTTTCACAAATGTCATTCTGGAGGTCCAATTTTCCAGCACTTTTTCAAGCATTTGAGGGCGTATGTCAGCAATGACACGTTGAATATTGGTTTCCAAAGCGTCAATCGATTGAGGTTTATCCACATAAACCAATGACTTCACGTATCCCCACAAAAAGTAATCGAGTGGCGTCAAATCGCACGAACGCGGAGGCCAATTCACCGGACCATTTCTCGAAATAATGTTGTCGTTGAAAGTTTCTTTCAATAAGTCGATTGTTTCACGTGCTGTATGGCAAGTGGCACCATTTTGTTGAAACCACATTTCATTCATATCCATATCTTCAAGATTTGACAACAAAAACTCATTTAACATGGTTCTGTATCGATTTCCATTCACGGTAACGCGTCGTCCTTCCTCATTTTTAAAGAAATATGGACCGATGATCCCACCAGCCCATAGACCGCACCAAACAGTACATTTATCAGGATGCATTGGTAATTCTAGAACGGCGTGTGGATTATCTTTGCTCCAAATGCGACAATTTTGTTTGTTGACGTATCCATTTAACCAAAAATGCGCCTCATCACTGAAGAGAATTTTACGGTAAAAAAATGGATCTTCGTTCAATTGATTTAACGACCAATCACTGAATTCACGGCGCAAACGATGGTCGTGTGGCTTTAATTCTTGCACCAATTGAATTTTGTATGGCACCAAACCCAAATCTTTACGTAAAATTTTCCATAAAGTCGATGGACAAAGTCCAATTTGCTGAGCACGACGACGAATCGATAAATTGTCGTTTTCTTCGACACTGGCCTCAACGACAGCAATATTTTCTTCTGTACGAACTCTTCTCATTCTTGTCGGTGGCTTGGCATCCAAAAGAGTGAATGTAGACCGAAATTTGGTAATTACGTTCTTTATGGTGGTCTCTGACGGACGATTATGTGCACCATAAAATTCACGAAGTGCTCTATAAACATTTTTAATTGAACACTGATTTTGAAAATAAATTTCCACGATTTGAAAACGTTGTTCTGGAGTTAACCTATTCATAATGATTTGCCAAACAATACTGAGTAGAAATGCCACTTTGAGCTGTCAAAACAACTGTCATAAAATAAAACGACATCTATCGGAAAAACAAACCTCCTAAAAAAACACCCTATACATACAGCACACATCGATCAAATGCATATTACCAATACCATATTGTTCTTCAAGGATTAGTAAATCCTTTTTCTCATTCCGAATAAGAAATCTTCAAATCCAATTTCGAGCATACATAACACAACCGGACAAAATATGTGATTTGAGAATCACAAAACTATTTTATGTAATGAACATTTATATAAATGTGTATGAGCGAACAATTTAGGATTCTATATCTAGGATATCCATATATCTCACAAGTAATCATACAAGATAGAATCCATTGTATAAGGATCCAAAATATTCCGTAATACATAAATTGTTAAATCTTTAGAAAAGAGGAAAACCATAAGAAAAATATTGTTAAATCCTTTCAAAATATTAAAAAAAAATCTTTTAAATCCTTTTCTCGAATTTGTTGTTGCTGTTACCATAAGATACACTGGTTTTGATATTTTCTCTATTATATGCTCCAGATCTGAACGAAAGTCATTCTGCTTGATATTTATATATGTTATAAACCGCTTGTCCAATGTCTTGGTTTCATTATAACAAGTATAAAGATGACGTATTTAAATTTATGAGTTGGTATTTAAACTGTTGATATCCTCTTAGCTTTTCAATACATGCAGTCATCATTTACAGGGTTGATATTGATTATTTCTTTAAAGTCATTGATCTCCTAGTGATTAGAACAATTATCTTTAAAAGGTTCCCTGATGACTGTGACGCAATTTACAGGAACCAGTAAAAGCTAACTTTTACAACTCATGTGCTGTTAGAGTTAGTGGCGTATCCATACATTTCTGAAAGGTGGTGTGGATACGTATTTTAGTGTAAGTAATTGGCGATGCTTGTGCCAATTCATTAAAAACATCCTGCAATGGTAATTCCATATTTTACGTCTAAAACCGTCTTTACCATATGCGATTCGTGGCTTATTTAGTGGAGGGCGACTTATTTGAAAGTCTATACAATAAGACTCCTGACTTTGGTTCACAGCTTCCACTCAAACTTATAACTTATTCAAAAAAGTCAAAGAAATTTGCAATAAACCTACTGAAGAGAAAACTGATTATAGACTTTGAAATACGTCGATCTCCACAAAATATCACTTGAATTGAACCGTAATCTTGATCCGGTGATCTTTCTCTTCATAATTTTTCGCTGCCTGTTAAAATTTAGTAATAATTTGGGAACACGATAAATAAATTCCAATAACCATCAGGAATGTTCCTATCCACCTTATTTCCACAAAAACAATTCAATCAAAATCCAACTTTACCAAATGAAAATACGATAAAAAAACTAAACATGGAAGAAGAAGAAGCATGAAACGGGCACGCAACTAAAATGATTTATTGTTGGTTGTTGCATGGACACTGGATCACTACGGAAGAAAATGAAGTTATTTCTGGGACTGGTGTGGAACACGTTCAGGGTTATATAACTTGAGGAAAACGAACAGTTTGGATTGCAGAATAACACAGAATGTAAACTATTTTTTTTTGTTTTTTATTTTAATCCATGCAATCTTTTCTGGGGCCGAAGCACTCCTAACTCTTTCGCAGTTAGCTTATTTACGTCCTTACCTTACGCATTTCTGCGAAATCGAGGACGTACGGATATAGGTCCGATTTATTATCATCTGCACATTGCATAGCTCCATGCCAGCCTATACTGGCATGGAAGATGGGTCGGCCCATAACAGGGAGTCATAGATGTGTTCCTTCTCATCACAAATCGTAATTTGATGATGAAAATTCCCTTCGCATCCTGCCTCTATCGGGATTCGAACCCGGTACCTCCCGATCCAAACGCCAAAGCTTTAACCACTATGTCATTTGGTCGGTGGACGGTCGGTTTTTTTTTTGAAGATAGAACAGAGACGCACCACAGTATATATAACACCACAGTAAAGGAAAAAAATTCAAAGGATCGAAAGTTGTCTGCCGAGAACGATTTTTTTAAATTTACATGGCACGATTAAGGCAGGTATTTTTGTGGGGATTGTTTTGTTGTGAGTGAATAAACGGGCTGGGTATAACCGTTGTTGATGGTGTCATATTGACTGAAGATAAACAGCCAAGGTTTTTTGTGCTGCGCGATCTCCGGCGTGGAAACTTAATTTGGCGTCTTTCTATTTTGGTGAATATCTTCTGTTATTTAAAAATAAAAATGATATTAAAAGTGTTACAAGTAAATTAGTAAAAGTAGCTGTTGTTGAACTTAAATAAAGGCTTATACGTTACAGTATGGTGTAACAAGATCTAGGAGGTTTATTTCAAACAGGGTCACGTTTCTAAAAGATCCAAAACGAGAGGGAACTGATCACTGAGCTAGAGAGAGACCTCGGGTGTGTAGACATTTCCACGGGAAAATGGCGTCCATATTTATTTTTTTTATTTAATCAACTGCCTGGGGAGAAACTGCATCACGAATAATTATTTGATGCGCTGACCTTGCATTCACGAAAATTTATATTTGTTTTTTTTTCACTTGTATATTTTTGGGGCCTTGTAGCATCGCAACGTGGACCACAGGTAAACGCATTCAACCACTGCCATTTTGATTTCTTTTAATTTCATTTCATTCTTCATTGATTCATTTTTTATTCTTACTATTGATTAATAAAACTTGTAAAAATTTAAATTCCTAACTAAAGGGTAACAACGCTTAAAGCGTCACGAACAGAGGAAACCACATTTGCATTGTATGGCGCCCAACGTGGGGCTTTTCATTGGCATTATCTGTGATCTGTAAATACAACATTCGTATTGCTTTTGTAGGTATTTTTTTGAGATTGTGACATGCATACCCCGCCAACTTAGAATAAAATTTAAGATTTGCGTCCTTTTTGTTTGGGTTTTGATATTCGTGTTTTGGGATTCTTAATTTGTTCATAGTACTAATTTAAATTTTACAAGTTTGGTGTTGTCACAGTAAGGAAACTAACTGTAGTAAATAAAAAGTGGATTAAGAGATCAGTGGACATGAAGACGTGTGGACGTTACATTGTTTAACTTACTCGAAGAAGAATATAAATTGAAAATTCGTGTCCGTTACGCCAACCGAAACCGGAACCTTATAAAGCCAACCGGAACTATACCTTCTACAGCCAAACGAATTCTGACATCAGAAGCACAATATATTGTGAATCAATGTGTACTATATGATTTTTCAGCCGTTATCCATATTAAACCAGCCGGATCCGTTTAAAGCCAGCCGTAACCAGTGTTTTATCAATACTGTTAAAGTTAGCCGAAAATTTCCAGCCGAAAGCCAAATTTTATATCTCTATATATCAGGTGCGCAACTAAATAGACGGGTTTCACACATAGATCGTGTATAGATACGCCTAAATGCATGCTTTAAACCAAAATCCATCATTAATTTTTGTTTTTATTTTTTTAGCATTAATTTAGGATAAACTTGGGAGTTGGGAGCTTATTATAAATTGCGCTTAACATTTTTAACTCAAAATACGACGAAATATTATTGTCAAATGTATTTCCGACCTTTTTATAGAGGTGTAGTTAGTATTACTGCTTGCATATTATTCAATCGGGCAATACATGTTTTTTGGAGGTTAAATGCCAAGCTTCAATAGTTACTAGTGACATTTGTTCAAAGCGTAAACAACAATTATTTTCATAAAATGGAAAATGTCGAATTTTGTGCTAAAAACCAGCATTTGCGGGAAGTTCTACTTCATTATTTTTTGTTGAAAAAAAGTGCAGCGGAAACAAATTGTTTGCTTGTGGAAGTTTACGGTGAACATGCTGCATCGAATAGAATATGGTATCAACGATTCAAAGTTTGTGATTTTGACGTAAGAGACAAAGAATGTGAAGGCGGACCAAGAAAATTTGAAGATACAGAATTGGAAGAATTCCTTGATGTGGACCCTTGTCAGAGCGAAAAACAATTGGCAGAAGAGTTGAATATTACCCAACAATGCAATGAAATTGGTTCAGAAGATGAGAAAAACCATTTGCGAACCGTTGCTTCAACGACAACAAAGGAAGTGTTTTTGATAATGATAATGATTATGATAATCCAAAGCACAAACCAGCGTGGGTCAAGCCAAGTGAACCATCGACGCCAAAAACAAATATCCATGGTTCGACGGAGATGCTTTGTATTTGGCGGGATATGAAGGATGAAACCATCACGGGACAAGTTTATCGACGACAACTGATGGCTTTAAAGCAAGCTCTAGCTGCAAACGAATGAGACAAAAGGCACGATAATATTATTTTGCAATATGACAACGCTAGGGACAGGCAGAACTGGGAAATTCTACCCCACCCACCCCTCCGTATTCACCAGACATTGCTCGTTCTGATTACCGCACTTGTTGCGGTCGATGCAATCAGCCCTGGCACAGCAGCACTTCACTTCATATGAAAACGTCAACACATGTACAACCAATATTTCAAAGTTACGAGGGCGGATTGAAAATGAAGCTACCTAAGTAGGAAAACAAAATTTTTTTTGCCAAAAACCATTTATTTCTCAACATAGTCTCCATTTAGTTCGACACACTTAGTAAGACGATATTCCAACTTTTTTATACCATCTGAATAATACGATTTCGGGAACCCCTCAAAATACGCGTTAGTTTCGATAATCACTTCTTCGTCTGAGATGAATCTTTGTCCTGCGAGCCATTTTTTCAAGTTTGGAAACAGGAAAAAGTCACTAGGAGCTAAATCTGGACTATAAGGTGGATGATCAACCAATTCGAAGTGTGTTTCACGTAATTTTAGCATTTGTTCGAATTTTAGCATTTGTTTAGTTTCTGTTCGACACTGAGCAAACGCGGCACCCATCTTGCCGATAGCTTCTTCATATGCAAATGTTCATGCAAAATGTTGAACACACGTTCATATGATATGTTTACCATTTCAACAACTTCACGCAACTTGACTCGGCGATCATTCATAACGATATCGAGGATTTTCTTGATATTTTCTTCCACCTCTTTTGGCCTTCCTGTTGATGGTATTGTTTCAGTGCTTCTTCGGCCGCGTTTAAATTCAGCAATCCAATATTTTACCAGGTAATCTGACGGAGCAGACTCACCGTAATGTTTATCGAGCTTTTCTTTTGTCTCTTTCGCCGTTTTCCCTTTCAAATAATAGTGTTTAATCACTGCACGAAATTCGTTTTTTTCCATTTTTCAAGAAACACAAAAGTTGCTTACTTCAAACGACTACAACAAATAAACTAATCGATGCATTTGGGTGAACTTTTAACAGCTGACGTTTGACAGATCGCAATTTCTAAAAAACAAAATTTTTTGTGTTTGTGCTGCCATCTAGCGCTAGGTAGTTTCATTTTCAATCCGCCCTCGTAAATGGTCTAATTCAAAAACTGTATGTAAGCTCTGTAACAGGGCAAATTCCGATATGTGTTTCCCGGGAAAAAAAGTCAGGTCAGTTTTCATGTGGGCAATCCGGGAAAGCTCAATAGAATATATAGCACACACAAAATTTGTCCATTTCTAAAAATTGGCCGTTTCATGGCTGGAAATAGTTTGAATGGAAGAATTTAACGATGCTCGCACCTGATAAAAATTTCAGGTCAATTTTCCAGTGGAGTGTCAGGGAAAACTCGATTGAATATATCGCACACAAAATTTGAAAATTTCTAAAAATTGACCGTTTAAAGTGTCATGGCTGGAAATATCTTCAAATGAAAGAATCTAACGATGCTCACACGTGAAAGAAATTTTAAACTGTCATGACTGTAAATAGTTTCAAATGAAAGGTTTAGGCTCACACCTGAAAAAATTTTCAGGTCAATATTCATGTGGGGAGTCGGTCACAAAATTTGTCAATTTCTAAAAATTGACCGTTTAAAGTGTCATGGCTGAAAA
Organism: Nephrotoma guestfalica; assembly: GCA_963691935.1. Classification (NCBI taxonomy): domain Eukaryota; kingdom Metazoa; phylum Arthropoda; class Insecta; order Diptera; family Tipulidae; genus Nephrotoma; species Nephrotoma guestfalica. The sequence continues at coordinate 22,368,645 of OY829914.1, forward strand.
TAGATTCAAATCAAAAAACTTTGAGGTCAATATTAATGTGGGGAGTCTGAAGTTAGAAAACTTCCAACAATTGAATTTTTAAAGTGTGCTGGCAAAGGATTAAAATGAAAGACATTATTGACAGTTGCTCTTGTAAGAAGATTTCAGGTCGGATTTTATGTCGGTAGCATTGGAAAATTCGGTTCAAGAAAACATACAAATTGGTAAAGAAATCTTCAAAATATCCGGCAAAAAATGCCGCTATTGCAGATTATATCTAATTAAGGTCAAATGACAGCCGAAAAATGTCGATAATGCAGATACAATTTATATGGTGGAAAGAAATTTTATTATATTATAAATAATGATATTGTTATTTCTAAAAATCAATTGAAATAAAAAAAATTCTTCCGAAACAATTAAACCTAAAATACCAAACCAAATTTTTATAAGTGCTTCATTAGATGTTTTGGGAGGTAAGATGGGAAATGCATCTGTAGTAACATGTTTGAAGAATATTTTTAATGAAGAAAATTATTTTTTATGTTGCGAGTTCTGGAACAACCTTCAAATGAAGGGCTTCAGTGATTGTCTTCCCGACCAGTCAATCATACATGCACACATTCACAACTTTTTTAAAGCTTTAATTTATCAAAACTTTGCACAATTGCTATACTTTATTTTAGCTACCACTTCCGGTTCACCGATTTCGATTAAAATGACTGGGATCTATCAGTTTGTGGAAAAAGCTTATGTGTGAAGTTTCATGCCCATCAATTAATTCATAGGGGCAGAATTTTTGTTGGAAAACAGTTTTGTGTCAAATATCGTCATTTCCGCTTAAATTTTTGAAAACCACTCAAATGTCATTATTTTAAAAACTATATTTTTACTTCGGCGATATAGAGATTGGTAAACGCAAAAACCTTAGTCAAAATTTTTCATGATTACTGTTCATTATTTTACTACGGAAAAGAAAGTAAAATCGCCTTAAAGAGATCTAAAATGAAAAAACTGGGAAGGAGTTGTTGCGGAGCTTAGATATCCTTTAATCCTCTACTCATTTCACTTAAATATACTCAAACATTTTAATAAACATATTTTAAACATTTATGCTTTACTTAAAATGTTGTACGAGTAGATTTAGCACAATAAATATAATTTATAACCTTCCACCTCATGTCTGTATACTATAAAAATTTAACCTAGATCTGATCTTAGAAAATTTCGTGTCGGCTTGTTACTAACAAACCACAATTAAAATGTTCATGATTGCACGTTTTGATAATACATAGAGTTTTATCTGATATAACTACAAAAACCGAAAGCAAAGCAAAATCTACAATACAATTAAAAACTTTTCCAAAAGTTCAAAAAATAAACAATTTAGAAATTTCTATATAGATAAATCAACTAAGTACAATAAACAACAATATCTTAACTCTTTTGTACGACCAATTAACCTCAATAAATAGAAAGAAATGTGTAAAATATAAATTTGTACTTGTTTCTTAGTTTATGCTCTGCCTTTCCATAATCTCGTATAGTAAAGAAATAATCGCAAGTCAAATTAAGAAAACTGCAAGCGATTTGTACATTGCGTTACGATTTTAAATATTTTAAGTTCGAGCCAATAATATGTTAGGACCACCAATGTGTTTATTTAAAATATTTCTATGCACATACAAAAGCCACAAGAACAACATTAACCACTACACGAAACGAAATTACTGATGGAAATATTTTTAAAATGAACATTTTCCATGAGAGTGCTACTGGTATTTTTAGAATTCTTATCTGCTCAATGTTTTCTTGAACATAAAAAAATATTAATTAAAATTTATTTATAAAATTTTTCCTATTCATCTTTTATTATTATTACCATTGTTACTAAATTGTGCTGTAGACTCGTATACGTATACGAAGACGGAAAAAAGCTCAAAACTCCATTATGAAAATGAAAGATAACTTTCATAAAAATTGAAATATTTGAGTTTTCTCTATAGACTTTTGGTTTTTGTTAACTACAAAATAATAAATAATATTTGTTTTAAGTTTATGGGATCTTGCTTTTGTTTTTGGTAATTAGCTTTAAATTGCAGTTGTAATTTCCAATAAAAATTTAGTAAAATTTACGTTGTTGCAAAGAATAATACTACAGTTATCGTTTTGATTGTAAATTTCTCAGGACAAATTTTAAAATTCCACTTAATTAGACAAATTAAACGTTATTAGCGTTAACAACCGACTCTGATACTCATGTATTTATATAAACGCTTATATTTAGGCGCAGAATGTTTCCAGATGCAGATTGTGTCTGCTATTCCAGTCGAAAAAATATTTTATACCAGAAGGATATATTACTCGATTTACCTAGTTCTTCTACTATCACCAGTGTTGTGCAATTACACGTAAAAATAATTGTTTACATTGTTTACGTAAATAATGTAAAACGTTGGTGAAATATGTCCTGCATGTGTCCTAAAATAAAAATAACACTATGTTCATGCATGTATTAGTGTAACAACTGCAAAGTCTCGTTATTATGATTTGTTTTCGGTTAGAAACAAATTTATAATATTGTAATAGGAAAAAATAAAAATTATCAGATTTTAAAAAATCAAAACCAAAAAAAAAATTACAATTTGAATAAATATATACGAGTATTCAATTTTTAAAACGCTATTATAAATTAAATATTATTAAACAAATTAAAAGTAAAAAAACAACAAGTTTCCTAATTACTCAGACAATTATTACATTTAAAAAAAATTCAAATGTCCACAAGAATCCGCCACGATAGCGATCTGTATGGTTAAGTGCTACAAGAACCAAGCTACCCAAAAATATCAACTTTTTGGAAATGGTTCATGTAGTACCTACCCATCCTTCTTTCATGCAGTGAAAGCAAAATTTCGTGTCTAATGCCTTCGCAAGTTGATCTTGAGTTTGCGTTTCATCTTAAAACAATAATGCTTGCAGCTCGGTGTATTCAAAATCAGAATTGACCGAGAAGAAATTTTGATTTTTGAACCTTAGAAATTTTGATTTTCAGAAAATTCATATCTCAAAATTCTCACTACGATATTTTGGTAGCCCTATATGAGCCGTCTACTAGAACCATTCCAATTAAAATTTTAATGAAGCTCGAGTAAGTAAAAGGATATTCTTCTGAAGAACGGCATTTCCTAGAAATTTTGACTACTAGTTTATCTGAAGATAAAAAAATTAAAATCGTAAACATTTGCTGGCAATCTAAATAAAACTGATCGAATAATTACTATAGTTGGTAAGTTCCCAAAAATGAACAATGTGCGAGGAATTTCATTGATTTTTAATTAAATCTTCATTCCGCTCGATAAAACTAAAACGATTTTACCAAAACTAAAAATGGCTTGGATCTGGGCTGCATGATGTTAAAATGTATACACTAGTAGCTAATTTTAAGCCAAATTTAAAGAAAATTGTTCGGTGCCAAGCTCGAAGATGAACTTGGACTAGTTATTTTATTGTACAATCATCAATGAAACAATCAATGAAACAATCATCAATCAAGCTACCAGTGTACCATTATGTTGCGGTAAAAGTGTGAAATCGGTAAATGCCCGTATAAAAATTGGAAATGAGAGTCATATATTCTCGAAATGGTTCACTCTTCTTCACCCTTTCATGGTATTTTGCTATAGACAGACTACTGGTTTCATAACTATAGTTTCGAGTTAACCACGATTTCGTTGTAATGTATACGACTATTATTTACAACTAGGTTTATACGTAGTTTTGGAATAGAACATTTTTTTCTCATGTCGATGCATTTTTGTGCTCCCAACGCCGAATATAAAAAAAATGGAGGCTCCGGACACTAATAGTTTACCAACAAAATCTAGTTTTCAATGCCTACTCCTCCATTACTATTTAAAACCAAACGAGAAGTCAAAAGAAATTGTAGTGTGTCTTGATTTCTCATCTAGGATATCATGATCACGAAACTATAGTTATGAGACCAGTAGTCTGTCTATGGTATTAGTCCAAATTGGAATTTAGTAAAAATAATTAATTTAAATTAGTCCAAATTGGAAAATGGCTTTACTAACTCTCATGGGCTCGCGAGAGCTAATTGTGCCTCCTCTCATGATGCTTAGCTCCCTGATGGGGAGTAAATGAAAGTACGAGGATGTAGGGGGAAGGTCAATCGGTTTTTAATCGTGTAACGACACTTAGCTTTGGCGAAATCATTTTAATTTTATCGAGATGGACGAAAATTTAAATAAAAATCAATGAAATTCCTAGCCCAGTGTCAATTATTAAATCGAACAGTAATTTTGTGATAATGTTATTGATTGTTAAAAATTTCTCGAAGTTTTATACAATGATAAAGCTTATACAATAACAAGAGAATACTGCTAATTTCTTCCCCCACATCTTTACACGTCATCGCCAAATTGTTAAATGAATGGTTTGGTTGTAGCAACACATTTGAAATTTTCAATCCCAAGTTAATCTCCTTGATAAAGCATATTAAATATTTTGTGGTTTCAATTAAATCCATTCATTGATTGAAAATCCAAATTATACTTAATTAAAAAAATCATCGAATCTTCGGTAGATAACATCAATACAGCTTTTTGCTGTGCACCATAAAATATTAGTACTCAAAAAATATAATTTTCCAAGTATTTTCACTCGTAGCGCAATTTTTTATGATTTCTTTCCACAGATTTTAATTTTTCAATTTCGTTAGTCTCTTAATTCCTATATGTAGCAGTAATCTGTACAGGATCATGAAAATGGTTGAAAATTAATATTTTGGATGTAGTGCATGAGTACAGTGTACTTCATCATAAACGAATATAAATAAGAACTCGACGAAGATATTCAACAGAAAGCACTAAATTGAAAATCGCAACCCAAATTGGAGCAAAAACTTTTCCAAAACAAACTTGAAAAAGTAATTTTCATTTTGCAAATTACTATTTTATTATCTTGAATATGAAAATTAGCGCGATGGAAAGTTACAGCAAAGTAAAAATCTGAAGTAAATAATTGCAGTTGAGAAATAAATTTTCATTTGCGTAATAAGATAAAGTAAAACTACTTAATAAACATAAATGAAGGTGTGAACAATTTTCTTCGTTTTTCATGTAGCAATTTGCTGCTTTTTTGTGTTACACAACCTAATTAGAAAGTCATGAATATTTTAGATTTGTAGTTATAGTTGGATAGTAGAATTGAATGAAGTCATTTAGTATATGGGTACGAGGAATAATGTTGTTTGCGATTTAATTTAAATGGAAAAATACATTTAAATTTAGTACAACAACTACACGATTAAATTGCGCTTGGTTATGGCAAACACAAAACCACAGACAAAATTTAGTTTGGTGGGGTGACCCTCGAATAAATGATCTATTGGGCAGGCAAATATACTTTCCACGACGATGCCACGACGACGATTTATTTGGCGGAATCCACGCCAATATCTTAGAGAGACTCGCGAGCAATTGCAACAAAAACTTGCAAATAATCGTGAACGAGTCATTCAGAACAGAGAAAAACAAATCGTTTCGTTTGAACGCGTTGCATTTCAATACGATTCAGAAGTTGACCATTCACATCCATTCGTTGAAATTGAGTCAATGTACAAAGTGTATTCCTATTGCAAAACAATACAAACGGCACACAGAATGTCGATGCATAAATAACAGTTGATGGTTTTATTATGCATGCAGATGACATCTTTGGTGCTATACTCGTAAATGCCATCAGAAACAATTACGTGGTAACGTATAAAGTTCAAGGTTCGGTTTACCATCGCACTGGATCTCTATTGCCTGTTCCAGATGAAGAGCACAAATATTTACAAACCTACTTTATGGGACATCAATCAGACAATCCACAACAAGTAGATCAACGCATTTCATTCAATAACACATTCAATAAACATCGATGAAGTGAAAATTGTGATTGTTGGTGACGAACTTAACTCACGTGACAACATCTTCCGTCGCCACAACAATCAATTTCAATTATCTACTGGGATGGACAAGATGTATATCACATTAATATTAAACAAAGAAATCCAACAACAGGTAATTCGGCAACCAATAACAAAGTGAATGCGATGAATTTTATGCATATTTCTTAATGATACGTCAAAATTCTGAAAATTACATTTTGATGTGTCGGCAGTTATATCAGCAATTCGTCGTGGATTTGTATGCAAAAATTAAATTGGAATCAAGCTAAACTGCGATCAGATGACTATATTCACCTTCGTGATGCCATATAAAATGACGGCAATGTCAATGATTTAAGAACGATTGTCCTGCTATCAGCCACATTCACAGGAAGCGCTTGACACATACAAAAGTATGCGCAAGACGCCATGACATATGTACGTAGTTATGGTCGCTCCAATATGTTCATAACGTTCACATGTAATCCCATTTGGGATGAGATTAAAGAACAATTAATAACTGGCCAATCAACTTCGGATCGGTACGAAATCACCGCACGAGTATTCAAACAAATGTTAAAATCACTGATGGAATTCATAATAAAATACCGCATATTTGGAGAGACACGTTGCTGGATGTACTCGATAGAATGGCAAAACGTGGATTGACGCATGTATACACTTGGATTTGGTTAGTGCACAAAATAACACGAAATGAAATAGATCATGTGATTGTAGCTGAAATACGCGATCAACAAATATATGATCCATGCGGAATCCACAATCCAACGTCTCCGTGCAAGGCAGATGGAAAATGCACAAAAAATACCCCAACAAATTATTTAAAGAAACGATCACTGCAACGATGGTTATCCACTCTATCGACGTCGCTCAAATGACGATGGCGGACATTTACAATAGTAAGAGAACGAAACAACGAAATAGACATCGATAATCGCTAAATTGTACCATATTCGCCATTGCTCTCACATTGAACAAAGGGTCGGACATGTCTGTCTTTGCATTAACCGACCGAAACGATGAAATCACGAGATACCAAATGGGTCGCTATATAAGTAATAATAAGGTAATTGGCATTACCAATACAATAACGCCATCCAACATTTGTCCATTTGGATGTTCATCTGAAAAATTTAGATACACCACCAGCCACAATATTGACAGCATTCTTTACATTAAACCAAAATGATGAATTCGCTAGGACCTTGCTATAGTCAGAGGTGCCCAGATACTTGAAAATACAAGAATTTATTTTCAACAGACGCATTGAGTGCGCTTTTACTTGCGATTATTGTTAGTTAATGTACGTGGACTCGCTTCATTGCAACAATTGAGAACATTTGGAGCCCAATTATGCCAAACTTATCGTGAAGCATGCCACATATTAAAGGTACTGGAAAATTGCATCAACCACTTGCCAACCGCACCAAATTCGTATATTATTTTCCATCATTTTGACAACTAGCTTCCCGTCTAATCTGAAAGATTTGTGGGCAAAATACAAAGATCAAATGATTTTACAACGAGTACGCACAGCCAACAACAACGCACACATGGAATTCTCAACGGAAATGAATATTGAAGCGCTGATCAGGATTAAAGACAAGTGTTTATCGCAAACGTCAACAGAACGCTCATTCAATTAGGAATGGTTTCATCGAATCGATTATCGGACGGTGTATACGATCGAGATTGCACAGAGAGATACACAACAACACAATGCATATATAACCGCATTTTGAATGCAATTTCACAACAAATTGACAGTTTGTTTCTCCTCGATGCACCCGGTGGAACCGGTAAAACATTTCTGTTATCATTAATTTTGGCGACCGTTCAGGCACAAAATAGCATTACATAGGCCGTCGCATCTTCTGGCATTGCAGCTACTCTTTTGAATGGACGTAGAACAGAGGAGGTAGAGACACCAAAATGTAACATAAAAAATTATTCAGGAATGGGAAAAGTTTTGCAAATGTAAACTGATAGTGTGGGATGAATGCATAATGGTCCACAAAAAATCTTTGGAAGCAATCAATCGGACGCTCCAAGATTTAAGCGGTAATACAGAGTCATTCGGAGGTGCACTCATTTTGCTGGCTGGTGTTTTTCGTCAGACTCTACCAATTATACACCAGATTTGTTTTTTATGTGAGTTTTATGTAGCTTTTTCCCCGATGCAGTTATCACTGTGACATTGTTGTTTTTTGCCACAGTTTCCTTTCTAAACTTCGCTTTATCCTTGTTTTCTTGCGACATATATCGTGTCTCCAACCTTGTATGTTCTGGTACTGGATGTTTCTGGTTTCCTCGAATTTTCTTTTTGTAGCTTAGTTTGTTGGGAGTTTTGAATTCGTTGGATTACATCGGCATTTATCCTTATCCTTACAGTTTAACATATTTTGGAAATTGATGCGATTGGTTCAGTATTATTGAAAGGTCCGAATAGTGTTTTGAATTTTGATAGGATTCTTTAAAGGTTTTGTTTTGATTTGTATATGACAGGTGGTCGTCTCGTATTTCCAGATTATTTACTTGATGTTTTCTCTTTTTGTGATATCTTTTTATTCGGTGTTAAGAGTAAGACGTTGTTTTTTCTATCGACGAGGGCTCCTAGTTCCTTCAAAGTGTCGTCCCCGATTATTCGATCAAATTTCATATAGTTTTGTTAATTTCAACACTTTTACTTTTTCCAACACTTTTAAAAAATTGGTCCACAATTTTCTCTTTAATTATATAGATGGTCCCACCAGCGGACCTAATGTTGAATTGTGGGATTCAAATTTACAGCTAGTTTTGGTTTTACGAAGTTTTTATTCGCTCCTGTGCCTATGAGGAACTTGAGAGTATTGTTATCTGTCGTTTTGTACTCTAGATATGGTACGATAGCGAGGCTGCTATCATAAAATTTACTTCGGAGTTGTCTTCTTCTTCCTGTTCCTCTTCGGATACACTGGTGTCCGAATTCTCATTGATTAATTGATTGTACAGTTGTTTGATTAGTAGTTCGATTTTGGTAGTTAACCTGCCTTGAGTTAATAGATGACCCTATGTCCATCGGTGTTTGTGGTTTCGGTTAATTTGGCCGAGGGGGTGGAATCCTATTATTTTGGTGCTGTATGTTATAAGCCATATTTCATGGTGGTGTGGTCATATTGTGTTTCGGTGTTGGGGTATGTAGGCTTCTTTTGTTGGTTTTGCGGGTTTTTACGAGTAAAAAAAAATTAAAATTCCTCTTGTGTATTACTAACTTCCTAATGTTTAAATTTTGAAATTTCATGCACGAAGCATATGTCTTGGTAGCATTTGAGGTCGTTGAATGATTTACATTTTAGATGGTTCGCCATTTAATCGCCGAATAAAAACGTCTAAAGCCCGGTTTCGGTATGTTTCTATTAAAACTTCTATCGTATCGGGAGAATATTCTTCAGTTTTTATTTTGGTGACAATCAGCGAGAAATGGTGGTTAATATTCGCATAGAATTCGTCTACACTCATATTTCTCTGTGTGATGCTATGAGTTGGTGTTCCAATTTCCTGAGGTCTCTTTTATTCGCGTAATGGCGAGACAAGAATTTTTTGATAGAAACCCGATCGTCGCTAAAAATGTTGTCTGATATCAGAGCAGCATCGGCATTGCCTCTGATCTTTTGCCTAATATTTGATCCACGATATATATTGAGTGCGGTTGCAGTCAAATGTTTGTAGCTCCTTGATGCAATCTGGGGGTCTACTAATTTCGGCTAGGTCTTGTTCGGTTCACGAATTCATATTAGTGTTTCAGTTTTGTGAATTATGGGATTCTCAAGCTTCAATAATCTCTGTTCGCTTTTTTTAGAGAATTCGATTTGTATGGTAACGGCTCCAGTTAATTGCTTTATTTGTTCAGCCAACTGTTCAATTTGCGACATTCTTTCTTTTTTAAACTGAGATTACTACACTTTTATTATTATCAACTGACGTTATATTTAGGATTTTTATTAAGATTATTATTGAAGTTATTATCACTTTTTATTAATTATTTTGGGTTGTTAAGTTCCTCTTTTAGAATTTGATTTTCGTTCAATTTATTACTACTGAGGTTTATATTTTTGTTTGTTGAGTGATAAAAGTTAATTAAAATTTTTGTTGCACTTACACTAAGATTATCAGGACTTGCATTTCCTGTTTTTCTGTCTAAAGATTTGAGTTTCTTTAGAGGGTTAATTTTTTCCTTGCCGGATGGGTACTTTAGGGAAAAGCCGTCGGTGAAGGTTCTGTATAGTCTTACTGGAATAAGCCGTAATTTACCGTTTGGAGTTCTGCGTTGAATGTTGCAGAACACCTATTTGTGGTACGGATTAGGCGTATAACTTTATACGCGTTACCCTTTCACTTTTCGACCACTACAATTTCGCTACTATGATTCACTTTCACTACTTGCACGAGTTGTTATAAACTATGATATGGCTGGTCCAATTCCAAACTAAAACTAAATTTAAATCTAACAAAAATTTCCATATTCAAAAATTTGCAATCAGTAAACTTTTTATGTTAAAATTTTTTTTTTTAATATATATTTATTCTTGTTTGGAGAGTTGTAGCCTTTTGGCTAGTCCCCTTTACAGTTTTATTATATTTTTAGTCGATCCTGTGTAGACTAACACTGATGATATCCATCTTCAAATCTCTATGGAGGTTGTAATTTTTAGGTACCACGGTGCATTAACTATTCCACGTAGGACTTTGCTTTGGAATGACTGGATGATATAGACATTTTTTTTCTTTGTACAGCCTCAGAGCTGATTACCGTAAGTCGACACAGGTTTTATGATTTGCCGGTATAGTAGCAATTTGTTATGTAGAGCTAGCTCAGAATTTCATCCTAACAGCCAATCCATCTTTCTGTATTTGATGTTTAACTCTTCTTTTTACTTTTTTCACATGCTCTTTCCATTTTAGTTTCGTGTCTATGGTCATGCCTAGATATTTTGTCATGTTTGCATAGGGAATTTGCTGAGAGTTCAGTTCCACTGGTATCCAGTTGACCTTCTTGTTGGTAAAGTTTAGGTAAACAGATTTTTTTTCATTAAGTTGTATGCGCCATCTCTTGGTCCATGTACTGAAAATATTACTAGCTCTTTGCAATTTGCTTGTAGGCTCTTCTGTGTTATTAGCAACTGCTAAGATGGCCGTGTCATCCGCAAACGACGCTATCTCCTCTATCGTTGGCAGATCCGAGGTGTATAGAACATATAAAGTTGGGCTCAGAACGCTACCTTGTGGTACTCCTGCTGATATTTTTTTAATTTCTGATCATGCGCCATCTAATTTACTTCGAAAGTGTCGGTTAGATATGTAAGATTTTAGGGTTCCATAAAACTGTTTTGGTAAGTCTCTTTGTAATTTATATTCCAAACCTTTATGCCATACTCTATCAAAGGCCTGTGCTACATCCAAGAAGGCGCTTGAACATACTACTGTGGATAAAAAGTAGTAAGACTTTTTAATTTAAATTTCGCGCGGAAAACCATTCGTCGAAATATTTTTGTTTCTATGTTGGTATGACTGTCAGTGACATCTGTGCCAAATGTCACATCAAAATAATCATTAGTGTTCAGTAGCGAAATTATTCAACAAAGAAGTTCCATTAAATTTTGTGTGCGGGATCAATTTTGTGGTGCCGATACGCTCAGGATGTTGCAAAAGACCTTCGGTGATAATTGTATGTCGCGAGCAAGTGTTTTTGATTGGTACAAATTGTTCAAAGAGGGTCGAGAACGTGTTGACGACGAACCACGTCTAGGACGGCCATCAACATCAACTGATGATCAACACGTTAATAAAATCAAGGAATTTGTGCTCGAGAATCGACGATTAACAGACAGAGACATTACTGGCATCGTCGAAATGGGCCATCGTTGGGCCTAAGAAAAGTGAAAGCACGATTGGCTCCAAATTCAGGATGTCATGAAACGTATTATAACTGGCGATGAGTCTTGGATCTATGCAACAACTGTTGGTTTTTGCACCACGATAATGCACCTTCTCTCACTGCATTGGTTTTACGTGATTTTTTCGCCAAAAATTCCACCCATGTCGTTCCACAACCACCGTATTCGCCTGATTTAGCTCCGTGTGACTTCTGGCTATTCAGCAAACTCAATTGACCGCTCCGGGGAAACCGTTTTGCGTCAATTGAAGACATTAAACGTGAATCGCTACGCGCATTGGAGACTATTCCGGAAATTGACTTTAACAACTGTTTCGAGGATTGGAAAAAACGTTGGCACAAGTGTATTGAGGCCGGGGGGGATTACTTTGAGGGGGACGAAATAGATTTTGGAAAATAAATAAAGAATCTTAAAATTATGAACAAAGTCTTACTATTTTTTGCACACAGTATTATACATTCCGCAATACTTCATTACTTTCAATTGAAAATTTTTTATAAAACCTAAGATAGTGCGACTAATTATTTGAAAATTTGTCATCACCTTTGCTTTTATCTTATCTAACTTTCCAATCACTAATACGCATACTTGCATACAGTGCAGAAATTAAGTAATAAAACCAATTAAGTAACAAAAACTGATAAAGATTTTGTATAAATTCGATCGATACTTTCTCGAAATCATCATCAAATTTGTCTCGCCAACCATCCCCAAAGATTTTCAATAATATTTAAATCCGGAGACAAAGCTGGCCAATTCAAAACTGCCACGTTATTTTCTTCAAACCACTGTTTCACACATGCAGCTGTGTGGATTGCCACGTTATCCTGCTGGACATTTCAGCCATGACCTTCACACATTTCGTCAAAATTGACTTTTTACACTTCTAGGAGCTCGATGTAGCTTTGCGAGTTTTGTCGGCCTTCAAGGATAATCAAATTAATAGCACCACGAAAAGAAATTACTGCCCACACTATGATGGAACCAACACTGGTGTGGCGGCGGGACAAGGATTGTTCCGATTTCCTCAAATCATGAAAGTAATGCCAAAATCCATCTGGTCCATCTAAATTAAACGTTTTCTCGTCCGAAAAAATAAGCTGGAACCATTCTTCCTTCCAATGCAGATGTCCACGGCAATATTCCAATCGAGCACTTTTATGTTGCTGAAGCAAACGTTGTTTGCTCATACATTTTTGTCGCTGGAGATGTGAACATTTTTGTTCCCGTTCTCTATGTTCAGAAGCGGCACAAAACAACTACTCGCATCAGAAATCCCACATTATCTCCCAAAATACGTTACTCAGAAATTTTACCGCTAGCCGCACAAAGTTCAACAATCAAACACTACTCGACAAGATTGGCGTGAAACACACCTTTTGACAGTTTAGTAAATTGCGAACATATGACATTTTTTTTTAAAGAAATGACCAAATTGTGACATCTGTTCCAAAAAAAGTTAAATTCTAGGGGTGGAGAAAAAATTGGCCATTGTTATAGTTGTACTATGTAAATAAAAAAATTGAATTATATCATACATTATTTTACACGTACTAATCTCACCTACTGGTTTTGTAACAAATAAATGTAAACTTCCAAAATATTGCAAAACCTCATTTTGAACTAGGAAGCTTTCAGATGGCCTCATACTGAAAAACCAATGAGAAAACTAAACCAAACCATATTCTACATTGTCTACAAATTCTACCAATTTTCGACATTGTCTACGCAAAAAATTATTATCTACAGTATTTTTGACGCCAATTTGTAGTCCGTAAGAATTAGTAAATTCGTTAGCCCCCACTATTTACAATGGATATGCACTAATACTGTAAAATGCAGTTCTTGGAATGAAGGTTGAATCATCTCTTTAAAATGGACGCCCATTTCATAAATTTTTGAGCAATAATTTGCAATAATGATTTCAGACTTTCACCGTGACATAATTTAGCAATGCTACAAAATTACCCAATATGATGTAATTGTTAAATTTAAATTACAGGACTATCAATCAATGTCACTTGCATTGCATACATAGAAAACATTATATGCATAAATGTGCATGGCAATCATAATTTTACATCAGCAAAAGGATACTTTATGTTAATTAATTAAATTTATAAAATATACATGTAAATGTGTATGTAAACTGTATTTGTATCGGATATCCTTAATCAGTGAAAAATGTATTTTTAATTTAATTCTGTAATTTATTATTCATCACGAAATCATTAATTACATGCTGAATAAATAAAATGTCTATGTGCCATAGCACTCATGTATTTATACATAGTATGTGCTATCATTAAAGGATTTACATTTTCTGCTGTCGTTTGTGTGTGTGTGTGTGTGTTAAATATCCTTTTGTAAATATTACAATTAAAAGTATTTTTTACATTTTTTAACAGGGGGATTGTCGGTGTAGCAAATCTGCACGTATTTTGGGATTGCGAACTACATTTTTTACAATACCCTCTTCATTGATATGCGGCTTCGACGGTATACGATATCCGTATATATCTGGAAAGTTGGCAAGTTGTACCTACAGCCATTCACAAAATTGACCCAAACACTATACATTTTAAAGGAAGCTTTGACAAAGAAATTTTTATTTTTCAATTAATTTTGTGTACACAGATAAATCTAAACAAATTTTCTCTTTTATATCCTTTTTAAAACAAAATTAAAATTTATATTTTAGGATCTCTTGGTACGGAAAACTGGAAAATTTGATTTTCTTATTACAATTTTCTGGTTATGAGGTTAATGAAGAACACGGAAATAGGATGATAACAGTAACCAAAAGGATCTAAAATTTGCAAGAATACTGAAATTGTCCTGTTAGTTTATTCGATGTGTGTGTGTGTGTGTGTGAACTGAACCTTTTTACCACACACATTCATACATAATATATCCTGATGAGATAAAATTACTATGCGGATGGGTGAAACATAAAAAAGAATAAAACAATTTTATTTAGAGTTACATCTAATTGTATTTTTTTTTATTGGTGCGGATCCTGCATATGGTCATGAATAATTTTAAGGAGGATATCACGAATATACAATGAGCCGTAAAATTATAAATTCAATTGGAATTTTCAAGACAAGAAAATTTTATTTGTGGTCAAAGTCTTAATATTGGTGATACATTTTATCATAAAATGTATTAAAGAATAGAAGTGAAGCTTTGTGAACTTTGTATTAATTATTAATTTAGGCTATATCCCATAAGCTTCGTACACAGTTTATTCGGAAAACTATATTATACGCACTGTGTTTGGTACAAATGCCGGATGGGGTTAACAAATTACATAGAGTTTTTCTTTGGAAAATTTTGTGGTATAATTTCGAAAAACTAATTTTAGAAAAACGTGAAAGTAAATGGTCAATATGGTTATTGATATTTGTTTATTTATTTGAAAGGCAAAAATCGATAGATGTATAGACATCAGTAAACATTACAAGATATTCTCATGAAACTAACAAAATTTGATGAGAGGCTACAAAAATTGGAAGATAGCGCATTGGGAGTTAAGCCCAAGTCCACACAAAAATGAGCAGCACAATGAAAATCATAATCATGGAATGCTAAAGGGCTGCTCCGACGTGGGTAACTGCAGCAGGCAAGTTTTCGAATTTCAAAATGAAACTTTGCATACCGATTAAGCCCAATTTGTGCTAATTAGTGCAAACGGGAAAAAATTTGTGCTAGTCCAGGAGCCGAAAAAACAGGAAAAGAAAATTTCAAATTTCGCCCAAAAGACGGAATAAATTAAACCCGATTTCTAGAAAAAACCAGAAATAATTTAAGCCTAATTTTAAAACTCTCTAAAGGCCGCTAAACTGATGAAATTTGTGGTAATCATAGAAATATAATTTTCATAAATTTGCATTCATAAATCGAGGAAACCAAACCAGCCCCTGAAAGATACTATATGGAAAAAAGGAGATATATTGTGCAATAATATTTGTGTTGAACAACAAATAATATAAATAAATTGTTCTAAAATCCAAAGCATAAGAAATTCAGATAGTATATTCCTGTCAGGTATGTTCATTAAATTTTTGACAAAAAGTGTTCTAGAAACCAATGAAATTGACACTTCAGAATGCATATTCCTATCATATATGTATGTGCATTGCCATCCGAAAAATTTGGTGGCTGAATTTGTGCTAATCCAGAATTCTCTCAAATCCATTAAACAACAACGATCGTTGAATGAACAATTTTCTGACAAAAAGTGTTCTAGAAACCAATGAAGTTGGCACGTCTGATTGCATATTCCTATCAGGTATATTGACTGCCATCTGATCTGATCGGAATATCCAATCAAAATTGCCAACTTAATTGGTTTCTAGAACACTTTTTATCAGAAAATTGTTCATTCAACGGTTGATGTTGTTCAATGGAATTGGGCCAATTCTGGATTAGCACAAATTCAGTCACTATATTTTTCGGATGGCAATGAACATACCTGACAGAAATATACTATCTGAATTGTTATGCCTTGGATTATAGAACTTTTTATTTCTATTGTTTTATTTGTTGTTCAACACAAATATTATTGCACAATATATCTCCTTTTTTCCATATAGTATCTTTCAGGGGCTGGTTTGGTTTCCTCGATTTATGAATGCAAATTTATGAAAATTATATTTCTATGATTACCACAAATTTCGTCAGCTTAGCGGCCTTTAGAAAGTTTTAAAATTAGGCTTAAATTATTTCTGGTTTTTTCTAGAAATCGGGTTTTATTTATTCCGTCTTTTAGGCGAAATTTGAAATTTTCTTTTTCCGTTTTTTCGGCTCCTGCACTAGCACAAATTTTTTCCCGTTTGCACTAATTAGCACAAATTGGGCTTAATCGGTATGCAAAGTTTCATTTTGAAATTCGAAAGTTTCCCTGCTGCAGTTACCCACGTGCTGCTCCGGCATCAACAAGAACTGCAAGAGTCTTCGATATTGAAATTATTATTATTTCGGAAACACATTTTACTAAGCAATCCTTAGTAAAACATAACATTTAAAGGCTATTGCGTATATCACACTACTCCTCCAGATAATTCAGTCAGAGGAGGAAGTGCAGTCATCATAAAAAAATATCCAACATTTTGAAGAAGCAAAGTCTGAAAAACATTAAATTCAGGGGACATTTATAAAAAAAACAAACCACTTTCCTATTGTTGTGGCAGGATTGTACTGTCCAGCAAGACATTCGTTTTCAATAAAAACAAACAATACTCAGGGTTCTTCAAGCGTCTGGAAAAAGGGTTCATAATATGTGGTGACTTCAATGCGGAGACTACTCACTGAGGTTCTAGATTAACTACAACTAAAGGAAAAGAACTACTGATTGCCATTAAATAAAATGGATGTGAATCCATTTCAACATGAAAACCAACATACTTACTGTAAGTCGATATAAGCTCAGATCAATCTCCGATAGTCCTAACCCCAAGCGATACACCGTCCAAAAAAAGAATAATCCTGTACTAACCAACAAACATGCGGACTGGGAAAGTTTCAACTTACACATTCAACAAAGTATACTTTTGAAAGTTCTTTTAAAAACTATGGGTCAACTGGACAAAGAAGTAGAAAAGTTCATTACGGATGTTCAACAATCAGCAAGGGAAGGTTAGGTTAGGTACAACTACCTAATAGAAAGGAAAATCGAGAAAAAATTGGCACCAAACTAGAGCTCCACAAGACAAAAACAGACTGAAGTAAGTGGACGAATGACAGTAATACGAATTACTCGCTCTGGAAAACAACTAAAATTCTGAAAAAGCCAATAATGCCGATTCATCCTATCAGGAAAATGGATGGAACATGGATAAAGAAAAACAATGAAAAAGCTGAAGGGTTTGCTAATCATCTTGGAAATATATTTCAACCTCATAAAAGTCAATTACGAGAAATATTGAATGAAAACATAATACAAATTCTCGAAGATGTCATACCTACATCGCCTACTGAAGTAACAAACGAAATGAAAACAATTTAAACTTAAAGAAAGCACCAGGGTTTGATCTGATTACCTGAGAAATAATAAAACAGTTACCGAGAAAAGGTACGGTAAGTTGTCTAATATCAGGAACGCTGCATTCAGGTTAAAATATGTGCCAAAACTTTGGAAAGTTGCTGCCAATAATGTCTAAACTCTTTGAAAAGTTACTATTGAAAAGACTCAAACCAATAGTTGAAAAAGATAATCAAATTCCGAATCACTACTTTGGTTTTCACAGTGAGCACTCAACTATTGATCAAGTGCATAGAATAACCAATATCATTGAGAAGACTTTAGAAGAGAAAGAAATTTTTTCCGCAGTATTCAGTATTCAGTATTTCCGGATTAAGCCAGAAGATAAATATTCTGAGCTGAAGGAAATAAGAGCAGTAGATCCACAAAGAAGTGTACTAGGGCCACTTCTGTATTTACTATACACCCGAAATGTTCCAATCCCACAAAACAACACGATAGTCACTTTCGCCGACGACACACCCGCCATGGCAGTAGGTGATAACAACTCAGATACAACAGAGAAATTACAAACCGCCATAGAGCAAGTACACAACTGGACAAAAAAATGACGCATAAAATTAAATAAAAACAAATTTGTACATGTCGACTTTACAAACAAGAGATTAGTACACAAACCAGTATATTTAAATAATCAAGAAATACTGAATGCAAACACTGGCAAATACAAGGTTATCCAATTCAAGCTTGATAAAGTAAACTTAAAAAAAACACACAAAATATTCGGAATGTATTGTAATTTTTATTTCATTTTACAGATTGATCCTTGCCATTTTTAGTTAAACAAGATATCATTCAAATGTCCTCCACGGGACTTCTTACAGGCGTTGATTCTTTTGCGGTAATTTTCAATGACTTTTCGGCACATTTCGGGCGGTATCTCGGCCATTACCTTACGAATATTAGTTTTCAATTCGTCAAGAGTTTGAGGATTGTTTGCGTAAACACGATCTTCCGCGTAGCCCCACAAAAAGAAATCCAAAGGCGTCAAATCACAGGATCTTGGAGGCCAATTGACATCAGCCAATCGCGAAATCAAACGTCCAGGAAATTTATCTTGCAAAAGATCTCGATTTGCTCGTGTTACGTGACTGATTGCTCCATCCTGCTGGAACCACATATCGTCAAGATCATAATCTTCGATTTTCGTAAAAAAATAATCGGTTAACATGCGGCCATAGCGCTCAGAATTGACGGTAACGGTTCGTCCATGGTTGTTCTCAAAAAAATACGGCCCAATCACACCACCAGACCACAATGCGCACCAAACAGTGACTTTTTCCGGGTGTAATGGCTTCTCTACAATCAATTGTGGATCCATCACTGAAGAAAATTTTGTTCGAAAAATCAGCATCGACGGCCTGTTTTTCCAACACCCAATTTGCGTATGTTCTTCGTTGTCCATGGTCAGCAGGCTTTAGCTCTTGTGTCAAATGGACTTTATACGGATGAAGATGCAAATCCAGATGCAAAATGCGCCATAATGAGCCATAAGATAGGCCTAAATGTTGGGCTCGACGAGGAATTGACAAATTTGGATCTTCTTCCACACTTTCAGCTACAGAAGCGATATTTTCAGCATTGCGAATGTTTCGATGATGCACAGACCTTACAATATCAGTAACAGATCCAGTTTGTTCAAATTTATTCACTGTATTCAATATGGTTTGCTTTGTAGGACGATTATGACGACCATAATCTGCTCGTTAAGTGCGAAATGTGGATACGGCAGAATCACTATTTTTATAATAAGATTTAATAATTTTAACGCGTTGGTCGATTGTTAAATGCTCCATATTCTTAAATGGCAGAATGTCAACTAAATAAATGACAGCGTACTTGACGTTTATCTTTGACAGATGTCGGTATACAGATTTCTACTTTATCAACCTCGAATTGGATAACCCGTTATATTGGTTTGACATTAGGCGCTAAGCTTCAATAGATGAACCCTTAATTTCAGTAAAATGTAGTAAGTCGAATAGACTGTAATTAAAAAAGAAATAATAAAAACGAGTAAGATAGGGGGATATTCTTTAAAGAGCTCAACCTAAATTAATTCACCAACCCGTCCAGTCAGACCTCATAAAGAGCACATCTCCACCAACAGACGCAGTTCTTTCCAGCTTTCGTGGCTTTTGCTGCTTTTGAATGTGTTTTAACAGCGGTTATACAGAATGCGGGTAAATTGAGTGAATGTGAATCGCAATTTCATGGGTTTCATGGGTGTTATTTTTGAGTTAATGCAAAATAGTCAAATTTATAAAGTTTAGTTCTGTAATGAAGCATCGTGAACTTGTTTTGTAAACTGGGATTTTGATGCTGAAATGTGAGATAGGTGTTAACTAAAGGCAGCCAAAATCGCAACAAAAATGGACCAAGTGTATGTAACATTCGCACTACTCGGCGGGTTACCAATTGAAAATAAATAAAAATGAAATAGAAGTCGAAGACCAAATTTCGTAGTTGAACCATGAACTGAACACTCCATTATAAATCAGCTGATATGCTCAAAATTGGGTACAAAGAAAGAAAGTGCTGGAATAAACGGGACTCGTCGTTCAACTACCGGAGTTGAATGTCGAATTAATTTTCCTCCTCCGACTATAAGTCTCATGGTCGTTTCTGATAATTTTGACATGTAATAAACATCATTCGATATGATAAACGGATCACTGTCTGGATTTGTGATGGAACAAAATTAACTTACTGATGACATTTACTCGACTGTTTGACATTTACGAAGCGACCGGTTAAATGGTACAATTTGATAATAGATGTCACGTATTACACTATAAAATTAGTATCTTTCTCATATGTAGCTAAACTAAACCTAAAGGTGTCAGTAATCGTTTTTAGATCTAAACAGAGATGGCAGTGTAGATACGTAAATTAATTTCTTCTTCTGATTGTAGATAACAAAATAATTATGATTGACCGTCTAAATGAACTGTTTGATATTTATCCTGATAATCTTGATACGAGTAAACAAACATTTGTTACTTTTATACAATATTTTCAGTTATTTTTTTAAATTTTTATGTAATTTACGTTATTTACATATAAATGTAGATACCGTTTTAACGTGTAATAGCCCAACACTGCTTTCAACACATGCGCAAACACATTTCTCTACTTTGTTGATGAGTGCAGCATTCATGTTAAGATACAAAAAATTTAATTTGTCCTAGTAAAGCTAGGCTTACTCGACTCCGGCTAACACGATGATTTGTGGTATCCCGATAACTTTCAATGATAAATTCCGACATTCACGTTTCATTCGATTTCATTGCGAACAGAGTGGTTTTTGACAGCGATCTTACACAATTTTTTTTCTTTTGCCATAGTATAGTTTTAATTTTAATTTAGTTTGGTATCGGGTAATTTAAATCGGTTAAGTGGTTTATAATATATTAGAAAGTCGTAAAAACATTAACAGTAAGTGATTGATTTGTATGTGGCAACAACAACAACAACTAACTAAAGTACAATTGTTTTATGTGCTAAAACAACAACCGTAATACAGTACGTCAACTCCTTTTTTAAGTGACAGAGTGTCCTTTCACCAGTACCTTACGTCAATTGAGTAACAGGGTATACCTGCACCAGGGCACCGAAAATAAATTTTACCCGACAACTGCCTACGGGCAGGATGTCGTTTAGAAGCAAAACCCGATTCCAGCCTCTCATGAATATGAGGGAAAGCAGCAGTCCTCTTTAAATAAAAAAAAATAAAAACAAAAGAAAATGACTATTTTTCGAAGAAATCAAGGCTAACCAAAAGTATGTAGCAGTGAAGAAGGCTGACAGTGACTTCAGTTTTCGAGGAGTATCTCCTTTCTTGATTGAAAAAGGCTTATCAATGATCACGTTGCACATCAAGGAGACGCAGCGACTACGTAGCGGGGATCGTTTGGTGATGACAAATGACGACGAATGATTTCAAGCTTTAATGAAGGCCACTAAACTAGCAGACATGCCGGTCAAAGTAGAAGAACACAAATTTTTGATCTTTAGTAAAGGTGTTATTTATAGTAATGATTTGATGTATGTTGAGACCGAAGAAATCGAAAAAGAATTAAAAACTCAAAATGTGATCAAAGTGGAACGTATAAAACGAAAAGTTAATAATGAGCTACGAGATCCGCCACTACATATCATCACATTCAATACAATCGATTTACCGAACAACATCAAAGCGGGTTTTATGAGGTTGGATGTAAGGTAGGTTGTACATCCCAAATCCAATGAGATGCCACAACGGCCAAAGGTACGCACACACGAAAACTAAATGCTTCCGTCCAAGTCTGAACATAAATTTGTTATTTGTGAGTGTATATGCAACTCCAATTGAATCAGTGCGTGATAGAGAAAAAAACCTGAGAGATTTTCTAATTTTGTTTGACTGGGTGCAAGGAAAAAGAAACGTGATTCTGGGGGGTGATATGAATGCGCATTTGAGAGTATGAGGGTGTGAAAGCAATGATGCTTGGGGAAACTTGTTAACTCACGTAAATCTGAATGATGGTGGTTCAACTAGGATGGCGTGTGTGGGGTCGACAGCCAGTGCGATAGACTTAACATTAATGTCTAGCGGGTTGAAGGCCCAAGAAATGAATTGAAGGTGAATGGTTGGTGGAATAAAGAAATCCAGTATTGGTATGAAAGGAAACGGATAGCATTGAGAGAGTTCAAGAGGTGTATATGTCATGAATGCAGAATAAATTATGGAAGGATGAATGCAAGATTGAAAAAGGATATCCGTAGAGCGAAGAGGAAAAGTTGGCGGGAATATGTGTCCAAAATTTTCAAATAGAACCACAACTAAGGATGTATGGGATAAGTTTAACAGAGTGAGAGGTTATAGAGCGCAAGGCAGAAATGCAGTGTTAGATAACAGAGAGAATGGAGGTGTCTTTTTACAAATGATGACGGATGTGCGTAGTAATTTGAGCTAGATATGAAGTTTTGTTATCTGATAATGAAAGTGAATTTAAGTTCCTTTCGACCTATTCCAAAAAGGAATCGCGACAGAAATCTGGCAAAAAATTACAGGGGACTATGTATGTTGAATGTATTTGTTAAAATCGTGAATGGTATGATGAAAGGACGTGTAGACAAATTTGTGAATGAGGGAAATTTGTTGCCGGAAACCAACTTTGAGTTCCGTCGCAACCACTCTGCTAATGAATGTGTAGAATCGTTTGTGTGAGAAGTGCGAAATGAAAAAAGCATGTAGTGGCGGAATTTTTGGATATAGAAAAGGGATATGACTACGTGGTTCCGGGGAAACTTTATCAGATCCTTATGAGCCTGGGGTTTCCCTGGAAAATTGGCAAATGCGAGTATGAGTTCATGAATGAAAGAAAATTACTTTTGTGTGGTAGAGGGTACAGGTCGGAGGAAGCACTTGTAGAGTTCGATACATAGGTTTAACTCCTCGGACAAGGTCATTCTGCAATTTACAGATGACTTTGTCCTGTTGGACAAGGGGAGGATGATCGAGGAGGGCTTAAGTCGGGCTCAAAAATGTGTGAATTACGAACAGAACGTTTGACTGAAATGAATTTGCATATAAATTCGAGGAAATGTTGTTATATGACGTTTCGAACGAATCCTTTGGTTGACGTGCAAGTGTATAATGAGCAAATTGAGTGTGTAAATTTGAATAGGTATTTGGAAATCTAGATTGATAAGCGATTCGGTTTTAAAGTGAATATGGAAAAATTAGCCGATAATTGCAAGAGTAGATTGAATGTAATCAAAAGGGTGAGTAAACCGAAATGGAGAGCTCATCCTGGTGTGAATGATATGTAACGACTGAGTTTATATGGTGATGAATCCAAAGAGAGATTGCAAAGAGGGACGGACTACCAAAGGACACAAAGATCACGGGTTATTTTTGAAAATATAAATGTATTTTCCAAAATTCGACCTGTAAATTCAAAATTCCCTCCGAGCAATCTAATTGTGTGTTTAAAGTTTGGTGATACAACAAAAGCGATGATGAATGAGTTGTCGGTTAAGAGTGAATTTTTAAAAATGTGAATGAATTATTTTGCCCATGCGGAAGTGTATAGAGATGCTAGTGTGAATGATGATCGAGTAGGTGTAGGAATTTTTAGTCCGTCAATATGAAAGGAGAAAATACTACGAGTGTATACCAGCATCTGTATAATGAATGCAGAGTTGATTGGAATTATGGAAGGGATCAAGTTGGCACCGTGGGGTTGTTTGGTTGAGGAGGTAAATGAATATGAATTCTTGTATGTAAGAGATGTACTTCGCATGTTTCAAATGAATCTGAGGAAAAAATGGGAGAGAGAGTTTGTTGAGAAATGTCAGTTGTAAGGTAAGAAGTACTTTGAGTTGGTTAGTTCTCCGTTAGTTCTCCGAATCATGGAAATTGAAAAGAATGCTTGAAGAAACGTAATTTGATTGAGTGTGAATTATGTGACAACTGCTTGGTTGTGGAGGACATCGAACATTTGATTTTAAGATGCTATGTTCGATGTTCTCTTGAGTGCAAAGAATTTGACTGAATTATTACGAATGGTATGAACGTGTATAAGAATGTTATGATTTTATGATTGAATAATTAAAAAAAAAATCGTATAAAAATTGTAAAAATTGTAATTTGAAACTGGGCCAAATGGCACCAAATTTGGAGCTAGAGCCAAATAAATATAAAAAAAAGACAAATTCTGATTGAAGCATACCCGACTAAAGTGTGTTGGCCATTGTCTATCATAGTAGACTATTCATACATAATTTTAAAAGTTTAACCAATGCCCTATTAACCAAATACAATTTAATATTTACATAAAATGCTGTAATGTTTATATACATTTAAATTGCTACAAACTCTTTTATAACTCACAAGGGACGGTGAGATGGTGATCACGAATAGGAAGAAATTTTTAATTATCATGTACTAATACCAAACAACAGAAAACGTTTGCAAACGTTAGCGCTAATATACAATAATAACTATTAATGAATTTAACACAAATAAAAACAGTAAATAAAGTTACAAAGTTTCCACGAGATTACATAAAAATATTGTGGTATCACACGAACAACTTTCACCCCGGTGGCAAAAACACGCTCTATATACGGTTACGTTAAACATTCCATTAACACATCGGATAACCCTTTTTTCTCATTTAATAATAATAACACAAAATACGTATATTACATTTTAATGTTGTTTTGTTTATATTCAAGTAAACAATAATAATAATAATAACCACCCGAACAAAAAAAAAACAAAAAAAATCGAGAGCTTTTCAAAAAAAGCAATTTTCATTTAAAAACTCTTACTTTTAATTTTAATTTTTGGTAACATAAACTTATTTCAAATTTAATTTTGTGTGTGTATGTTTATTTAAATGTATATGTTTTACGTACGTCTGTATATTTGTGTTCAAAGCTTTGTACACAAAATAAATAAAAGCCCCAACAAAACCAAAAAATATTTTGTTTTACGAGTCGAAAGCAATAACAATGCGGAGTAAATAAAAAAGCTCAAAAAACGGAAAATTTCTAATCCTTTTTTTTGTGTGTAGTGTACCCCAAATACAAAATTTTACTCGTATTGCTTATTACTGTTGTTATTACATATTACTATTATTATTATTATTATTATTATTATTATTGTGTTATAACAAGATATACACATTCATTAAATATATAAACACATTTGGGAAATTATAAAGCTTCATATTTTTCGTTATCGTTACTTAAAGCGATAATTATTGGTTATGTCGTTAAATTTATATCGTTGCGAATGCGAAACGTTCATTTCTAAAAACTATAATTTTGGTGCTATATCGCGTCTCTCTCGTTTCGTTCTAAGCACGGCATCCAATAGCGGTTGCTGCATTTTCATTTGAATTTCGAGAATTCATAACACAAAAAAAAAATAGAAAATAAAGTTTTGGTAATAAAAGCTTGTATATTATCTTTTATTATTTTGGTTTGAATAGAAAATTATGGAAAATTTATTCATGTCACATGATATACAATGGATGGTAAAAATTTTGTCCAGTCCGCTTATTTAAATAAAATGTTATTAAATTTTTATTTTATTTCCAAAATATTATTCAAGCGGGTTGATATTAAAAGCTTATACGATAAAATGTAATATATGCTAATGATTTATTATGACCGAAAAAAATTAATGGGGACATTTTTATTGCATTTTATACTGCTTTTACTTGTAAGTATAGAGCGAGAACTTTCTTTAAATATTGAAAAGTTGTTAATTCTGTAGTATTTCTTCCCATCTCATAATTCAAATGTAAACGTAAAAACATTATTATTTATTATATACTTTTATATCAGCTTCTATGTTTCCAGGCTTCAGCATATGCTATAGGCGAAGGTTATTCTGATCAAAAACCACATCCAAAAACTATAATAATGGCTAGGACGAAATTACAAAATATATTATCCCAGCAGGGTCCCAATCAAAATGAGCTTTTAACGAAAAGTGTAGCTACACAAATTACCGAAAAGTGTAACTTCTGAAAGGTGTAGCAATGTAACGTGTAAATAGCAAACGTTTACTAAAAAAGATCATAAAAATGTATATTTGATGGAAATATCGGATAGAATTCGATGTTACCAAGACTTCGATGTTACCAAGTGGGGACATATGTAGTCTAATAGTGGACAAGTTTAAATGGTTCAAAACAGTTAACCAAAGATTTTAGGTGGCTCCATACTTTTATAAAACCGTAAAATAGTGTAGCAGGTATTTTGAAGGATATACAGGTTTAAAGGACCGATGTGAAGTTTTTAACGAAAAGTGTAGCTACACAAATTAATGAAAAATGTAACTTCTAAAAATTGTAGCAATTAAAAGTGTAAATAGCACACCTTTATTAAAAAAAGATCGCCAAAAATGTATATTTCGTGCAAATACCGGGATCAAATTTATCATAATAAGTCTAGTCTAAAAGTTGGGGTAAAAAAATGAATTCTTTAAATGTTTTAAATGATATACATATGCGACACTATGGCCGATTCAGAAAAACTCAGAGATGTTACCAAGTGTGGGCATATATTTTCTGAAAGTGGATGAATAGTTTTATTTTTATGTAGTTAAATGTTTCGAACAGGACGATTCATCGACTTGTAATAAACCCAAGGCAAGGATTATTGTGATAAAATTTGTTCCTGGTATTTGCATGAAATATTTTTGACGAAATGACGAACATTTTTGTTAATTTGTTTAGCTACACTTTTATAAATTTGTGTAGCTACACTTTTCGTTAAAAATCTCAATTTTCGGGAATCTGCCGTAGTGTAGGAGATATTTTGACGAATATAGTAGAATTTTGCATTAAATTTACCGATTTAAAAATTATCTTTATCTATTGACTGATTTTAATAACCACCACCAAGTCCACTAATAGCAAATATATACCCACAATTGATAACGTCTTTGAGATTCCTGGAATCGGCCATAGTGTAGCGAGATTTTAACGAATATTTGATTTCCACAAAAGTGTTGCTATTTCGAACTTGTGTGGAGCCAGCTAAAATGTTTTTACTTTAATGCGGTTAACTGTTTTGAACTAATCTAGTTCGTTCACTATTAGATTAGTGGACGTATATCCACACTTGATAACACCTCTAAAAAAATTCTATCGGCCATAGTCTCGCGTATGTATATATGCGTAAACATTTAAAGAATTATTTTTTTTAATAACCCCAACCTTTAGACTAGTATTATTATGACCAAATTTGATCCTGATATCTGCATCAAATATACATTTTTGATGATCTTTTTTAGTAAAGGTTTTTTATTTACACTTTATAAGTTACACTTTTCATTAAATTTTGTAGCTACACTTTTCGTTAAAAGTTCACTTCTGTAGGGCCCCAACGTTGTTGGTCAAACCGGTCGGTCCTATGAATTCTTAGAGGGACACTAAATCGTATCCAACAGTGGCAGTGGGAGACTTGGCTGCGCACTCTACGAGCATCAATAACACAAGCATCAATCGTATTGATGACTTTCCCAAATGTAATAGCAACACAGATGTGGATGATCTATTTAAAAGTAATGCTATGACGAGCTAGGTCACCTCCAAGGCAAAGAAATCCTTCTATAATGTCTGGAAAAAACCAAGAAAAGCTGATTATAGTGAACCAGAACAATGCTAACTAACTAACCACTGACAAGGAGCGAAGGCTATACAGCTTACTACCTACAAACAAGAATAAACATGCTTGAAAACTGACTGTCACAACTATCTTCAGCCAGGCCGGACATATGAAACAGATGAGGGCGGATCAATAGAGAAAGGGAGAAAAAAGTGCCAAAGTCACCTCCAGTTATAATATCTAGCTGAAATAACTACCAATTATTGAATGATCCGTTGGAATAGATCGTTCTACTAACGGACAGAATAAAAATCTTCTTTCAAACTTTATGAACAAAAAACTTAAAATAGGACGATCAGTTACCCTTAGAAGTTGAAAATGAATGGCGCAAATTACGTGACAGTTCACCCACAAAAGAAGAAATAAAAATAGAAAGTGTGTGTGAATATAACAAACGCTAAAAATATATTTTCATTGGATGCGTTTTTAGATGCATCCAGGCATGCTTACTCAGCTGTAGTAAACGGACACGTAAAAAACCAAATGGAGAATTAAAAACTAATCATTACCGGCAAAAACCTAAATCGCACCCGTTAAACAAATATCTATCGCGTGTGTGGTGCACTACTTCTCACTAGATTGCTTTCATCCATTAATCAATCTCCCAAATCGAATCAGCATATATCACCGCCTGAACAGACTTCGCCATTGTCTTAGATCGGCTATCCGCGGCTCCAACAAATTGGAATACATTTGTTGGAAATAGAACTGAGGAAATACTTACCAGCATATGAGTAGATAGCAGTGAAGGTGTGTAGATACAAAGGACAACCCAGCAGACTGTTCCTCTAGAGGAATCGAGCCTGATATAAGCTGTACAATATTTTAGACTTTGGTAGGACGGTCTAAACTGGATTTGAAATGCTCAAAACTGGCCAAAAAATCTGAAAGGTCAATCTAACACAACCAAAGCACTACGAAGCAATTCCCTTCATGTTCAAGTTTTCAGCCGTATGTAACAAAATTATCCGAATTTTAGCTGACGTCTTGCGATTTACCGACTTAATATTAAAAACACGAAAACCACAACTCCTTGTGTCAATTAAAGACACTTCGAACATGAGATCAATCTACTAAGTGCAAATAAAGTACTATGACACTCAAGCAAATTGAAGTACTTAAAACCGTTCCTTGACAAAGTTAGGCTTTTAAGAGTTGGAGGGAGAATCCAATAATATTACTAGCTGGAGAAAAAATTACCAAACTAATTGTAAAAGGACACCACCTGCGGCATCTGCATGCTGGACAAAGTTTAATTATTGCTACGCTTCGTCATAAATATTGGATTTTAAACTGTAGACAACTGGTTAAAAGGGTCGTTCGTGGATGAGTGAAATATAGAGGAAATAATATGAGGCAAATATTGGGCAATCTTCCTTTGTGAGACCGTCCTTTAAGGTTGGAGTGGATTATGCAGGCCTCTTTCAAACACGATTAGTCAAAGGAGGAGGAAAAACGACGTACAAAAGTTATATAAGTATTTCTGTTTGTCTAGCAACTAAGGCTGTTCATATTGAGTTAGTCTCTGACCTTACCACGGAATCTTATATTGCACCTCTCCGAAGATTCATAGCTCGCAGGGGTGTTTGCAATTTCATTGGATCTCGCAATCATCTTCACGAATTCTACAAGTTTCTCAAACAAAATAACAACACAATTTCTAATTTTTTATTTACAAATGAAATCTCTTTGAAGTTTATTTATCCCACCAAGTCCACCTCATTTCGGTGGACTTTGGGAAGCTGCGAACGAATTAAATACCACCTGAACAGAGTCATCGATAGTTATACAACTACCAATGAGCAAATATTCACGCTACTTGCTGAAATTGACAGCCCATTTCTTGATTGGTCGTCCCACAACGCAACTGCCAATGGAGAATCTACAAGACGTCAAGTTGTCCGAACTATCCAGATAGCAACTTGTGCAAAATATGAATCAGGATATCTGGAAGAGGTAGCACCTTGAAGGTTTGATTTGAAAAGCTAAACTAAAGACTTTTAGATAATATCGATGACCATATAGTTTTTGTGCTCTATTTTAAAAGTCTCCTATTTTAATTTACACTAGAGAGAACGCCCGCTCCTACAAATTTAAGATAACGTGCTGTAATTTCTAGTTATTTGTATACTGGTTTACCACACAAAAAAAAAAATTCAAATAAATTTCCTTTATAAATGTTTTCATACAAAACAACAAAGTTTGTTTTATTTTTGGTACATACACAGAATTCCATAATCCACTCAAGTAGAAAATTTAAAATTAAATTTTCGTTAAAAAACGAAATCAAAATTAGATTTACTCGCTTTTATATGAAAAAAAAAATTTGACATTTATTCATCCGATATTTTCTGCTGCTTCATATACCGTTAGATTTAATTTTCCTTTCATTTTGAACAACAACAAAAAAAAATACGTTTTCATCTTCAAATCATTCCAAAGGTCGTGTATTATATATAGCGTCACATATGTAGGTACGACACACACGCATTCCTTTACCAAAGAGTCACAAAAAATAAAGTTTATTGAAAAAATATGCGTAAAAGCTTTTAAAATAAATTCAATTCATGTTCATTGTTTGGAAAAAAAACTTTTTCTTGTGCTTTCTCTTGTGCTTTTCAAATTCACTTTTGTTAGTCACGTCTGATTGATTTGGGACTATTGTTTGTGCGCGCGGGTTACAAGTAAATAAACAAACATGCGATGAAAAGTTTTGAAAGTTCGTGGTTATTTTTGCTCAGTGCTTTGTTCTAGTAACTAGGTGGGGGGTCTCCTCGTGAAATAAAAATATCCGGCACATAATGCCAATCCTGCCAATCAGAAGACCTTCCAGGAACCCATATAATTCTATAATCTGGGTCGTGGAAAAAAGTTAGATGCTTCCGGACTAAAAGACTCAAACAGTAACAACATACGCATACCCGATTCTCAATTTCAAACACACTGACAAATTTTTGGAATTCGAAACTCCTCACTACAATCGACCTCATCGGATTTCATCAAATTAAAATGAAAGAAATGGACATAAAAGCACCATTTTCAACGTGCCTACATATATGACGTAATAATATTTGGAGGAAATACAGAAGAAGAACATTTAAACAACGTCAGAAAAATATTTTCAAAGCTGGAGAAAGCAAATCTGCGGGTAAATCTTAATAAAAGAGAGTTTCCCAAGAGAGGAGCTGAATTCCTTGGTTACATTATAACCAATCAATTTATCAAACCCGATGAAAGGAAAGTTTGTGCAATTCAAAAAAAAAAGATTCCAGAGTACTTAAAAGATTTAAAATCATTTCTCGTACTCACACCTTACTACACGCACATCATAAAACATTTCGCCAAATTAGTCAAACGTCTCTTAAATCTCAGCAAAGGAGAAAATTAAAGTCAAAATTTTCAGAGAAAGAGATCCATACATTTTAACAACTCCAAGGACTTATTGTCATCAACAGAAATACTTCTCTTAATTTCTAGAAGCCGTTCATATTAACAAAGTACGCATCGGACACTGCAATTTGAGCAATATTGTCATGGGGCGAAATTACATTCATTTCCACACATGTTAGCAATAGTCTGGTCCATAGATAGCGTACGGAATTATCAAAGATCGAAATCCTATTCCATCAATACCGATGGAAATCACAACTAGAAGAATATAGCTAAGAAATAATTTACAAGCCTGGTTGCACTAAGAAAGTAGCAGATGTCTCATCACGGCTGGAATTAGAAACCCATATGTTATCAACAGATGGAACGATTCATAGCGCAGATCAAGATAACACTAACTTAATACCATACTGCGATGCACCAATAAACACAACACAAACAATTACTAGAGGCATTTCATCCGCCTAAGTCAGATAAACAAAGAAACACTGAAGCGGGTTCTAAAATATAGGTAAAGCCCAGTCCAATGGAATCAAAATTTCGAAGGAACACATGCAGATTTTACAAGCAATATTCACGGAATGTCTTAGCGGATTTAAAATTTGATTAACACAAAGGATCGTACAAGACATAAAATGCGAAGTGAATAAATGTAATATCATTCAGGCAGATCATATAAAAGAGCCAGTAGAAATTGTCAGGAAAATAAGGAGCAAATTTTGTTGAAATATTATTTCCCACAGATGGCAAGTCTGATAAAGTAAGATGACAAGTAATATACACACAACGGCGAAATTTGTTGAGAAATTCACCAAAATTATTAAAATTCTGCACTATTTCACCGCATCAAAAATAATGGTGATGGATAATGAATTGAGTTTCGTTAGCCCAATAACATCTACTACATCAAAACACTTGGAATACAAATTTACCTTACACCATCCCAGAAAGTGACTTTTAGTGATATTCAATCACTAAAAGAAAACCCAGTGACCTATTATTCACAAGAGTATCCATTATCAAGGTTTACTAAATTTTAGGAATAAAGTAATTGAAGACCTAATGCAAGGAACCCAAAATTGTCAACAAACCAACCTACGAAGAGAAAAATTCAAGAATGTAAAGCCCAAAACATATGAAGTTGGGAATACGCTGTACGTGGCCATAAAACAAATTCAAGGAAAAGGCAAATCAACAACTGATAACAGCTTCGTGCAAAAAAAGATCTCGTATTTGAACCATAACAACACCACTAAACATCTACGAGTACAAAAATCCGGTGGTAAAGGATATTTCAAAATTGTTCATATCATCAATCTAACTATTTACGAAGACATATGCGACAGAATTTCACCCGAAATCAATGACATCGATCAGGGTAAAATCCTCAGACCGCAACTGATTCATCAAGTTGAACAAATCACTCAACTAATTTCAGAATCAGCTGTATTGGAACGGCATGGAAATGGGTAACAGAAACACCAGTTGGCACCGACTGGGACCAAATTGCCGATAGTCAGAACGAGATCATCAGTAATAGGTTTCAGTGGTTGCTTACTGCACACTTAGGCCAGTTTTTAGGCCCATTGTGATACCACTCATTCACTCCACATCATTAACCCACCTACTTCACCTACTCACACAACTACAGTATACCACCTGCACATTGCAAGCTCCATGTCAACCTGTACATTGACATGGAAGGTGGGTCGGCGCGTGACACAGAATTCTGCACTCCATCAGAGGGTCTTAGTTGTATTTATTAGCATCACCGATCGTAATCGATGATGAAAATTCGATTTGCATCTAGCCTCTGATGGGATTCGAGCACCTCCCGGTCCAAGGGCCGAAGCTTTAACCACTGCACCACTTGTCCGGTCATCATCATCAGTAATAACAACGAACCAAATTTTCGACTCATTGCATGAAGGTTCAGATGGGAGAACACAACAAGTTCTGTTCAACAAACACACAATAAGCAAATAAAAATCGGCCAACTCGTTGCAGAGATTGTGACCCTTCAATATTCAAATGAAGTAGAGTAAACGGCTCCATAATACTATACGTTGGATACTACGTACCAAAAACAAGGAACAGGACTATAACCATGTCATTATTTGACCAACAATCAAACAAAACAAACAGGTTTGCGAGATGAACTGCCTATAGAGGAAGTAAACGACTACCATTATATCTGCCAGCTCATAAGGGTTACGCATGCAAATTGTGACTACCAATTCAACAACAATCAAATACTTGAGGCACTGAACAATGACACAATTTACTTGAGCGACTTTCATGGCGAATTGAAACAAGGGTTGACCACACTAGGCGTATTTATAAATTGACAAAAAATTGTAAATTGCAATTTGTTGCCTGCCGCCACTTATAATGAATAGGTGCACGAGTATTTTAACAAAAAAAAAATATTTTATTAGATTATTATAGTGGATTAGAGTGGCTAAATTACAGTTTACTCCTTGGGAAATTTTACATTTGTTACTAAAGGGTGATTTTTTTGTGGTTAGGATTTTCATGCATTAGTATTTGACAGATCACGCGGGATTTCAGACAAGGTGTCAAAGAGAAAGATGCTCAGTATGCTTTGACATTTCATAATGAATAGACTTACTAACGAGCAACGCTTGCAAATAATTGAATTATATTACAAAAATCAGTGTTCGGTTCGAAAAGTGTTTCGCGATTTACGTCCGATTTATGGTCTACATAATCGACCAAGTGAGCAAACAATTAATGCGATTGTGACCAAGTTTCGCACTCAGTTTACTTTATTGGACATTAAACCAACCACACGAATGCGTACAGTGCGTACAGAAGAGAATATTGCGTCTGTTTCTGAGAGTGTTGCTGAAGACCGTGAAATGTCGATTCGTCGCCGTTCGCAGCAATTGGGTTTGTGTTATTCGACGACATGGAAGATTTTACGCAAAGATCTTGGTGTAAAACCGTATAAAATACAGCTCCTGCAAGAACTGAAGCCGAACGATCTGCCACAACGTCGAGTTTTCAGTGAATGGGCCCTAGAAAAGTTGGCAGAAAATCCGCTTTTTTATCGACAAATTTTGTTCAGCGATGAGGCTCATTTCTGGTTGAATGGCTACGTAAATAAGCAAAATTGCCGCATTTGGAGTGAAGAGCAACCAGAAGCCGTTCAAGAACTGCCCATGCATCCCGAAAAATGCACTGTTTGGTGTGGTTTGTACGCTGGTGGAATCATTGGACCGTATTTTTTCAAAGATGCTGTTGGACGCAACGTTACGGTGAATGGCGATCGCTATCGTTCGATGCTAACAAACTTTTTGTTGCCAAAAATGGAAGAACTGAACTTAGTTGACATGTGGTTTCAACAAGATGGCGCTACATGCCACACAGCTCGCGATTCTATGGCCATTTTGAGGGAAAACTTCGGAGAACAATTCATCTCAAGAAATGGCCCGGTAAGTTGGGCACCAAGATCATGCGATTTGACGCCTTTAGACTATTTTTTGTGGGGCTACGTCAAGTCTAAAGTCTACAGAAATAAGCCAGCAACTATTCCAGTTTTGGAAGACAACATTTCCGAAGAAATTCGGGCTATTCCGGCCGAAATGCTCGAAAAAGTTGCCCAAAATTGGACTTTCCGAATGGACCACCTAAGACGCAGCCGCGGTCAACATTTAAATGAAATTATCTTCAAAAAGTAAATGTCATGGACCAATCTAACGTTTCAAATAAAGAACCGATGAGATTTTGCAAATTTTATGCGTTTTTTTTTAAAAAAAAGTTCTCAAGCTCTTAAAAAATCACCCGTTAGTTGTTTATACTAATGTTGTAAGACATGCAATTCTTGTTGAAACTACTCGTATAAGTCATTTTTCAACAATACCAAATTAATTTCAAAAACTATAAGGAATTATAAATTTTATTGAAAATGTTTGGAAAATTTAATACATCAAATATAAAATGAAACTTTGAGTTACGTATGGATAGGAAAAATATTTAATCAAGATTTTTACGAAATCCCAAGTTTTTCGTTGAAAAGATGATAAGAACTGTTTGGTCAGGAATGATCGAAGTATTATCTGAAGTTGGATTCCATTTTCTCGGATATTGAAGAGAGAGAAATCCATAAAAATTTATTAAACAGATTTTTAAGACTCAATTAAAATCAGCCTGGTATGTTCACACAACGATATTTTAGAAATTTAAATAATTTGCAACCCTCTGCCAAGGATCTCCCTCCGATGAGACTATCATTAATCTAAACGTTTATCTATGCACTTCAGCAGTCTTACAAACACGACATCGGAAATTGTACACAAACAACACTTTAGAAATGGGAATATGGAATGTGCTTAGAATCTTAAGATCCAGAGATCTCCAAACGTACTCGCACTACAAGAAATTATATGGTCTGAAGTGGGATCCATGACACCACCAATAGTTACACTCTTCATTAGGCCATCGGCCATCAGAATCGAGGAGAATTTGGAGTGGACTTTCTCATCCATCGACACGTGAATCTATACATATCATCGACTTCCTTCATATCATTATGTGGATATGAACGGTCAAACTGTGCACTAAGAAATTTAAAATCACGTACATGAACCCACCGAAATAAATCAGATGACGTCTGATCGAAATTCTGGTCGGCCGATTTCAGGCAAAAATGGTTGGCTTACAGGGTGAATTTATGTTTTTAATTAAAAAAAAAAAATCGAAAACTAGAACAAGTCATGGCGTCGAACAGTATTCCAGTAGAAAAATTAATGGGACGTGAAAATTATTATGAATGGGAATTTGCCATGAAAGCGTATCTTGAGCATGAAGATCTGTGGTGTTGTATCGAGCATAAAGACCAGACAGCAGATGAAATAAAGAAGGCCAAGCGGGAAATACAAGCAAAATCAAAAATCATCAAGTGCGTGCATTTCGGTATTTATGTTCATATTCGGAGTTTAAAAACTTCAAAAGAAGTGTGGGAAAAAATAAGAAAAATTAAGTCGAATGAAATATGATTAACCCAAAACTTGAAAATTATCCGTCAATGGAGGGGTATATAACGACAATTATCTGTGCTTCACAAAAGTTAAACGACATTGGTTTTGTAGTCAGCGAAGAATGGATTGGCTTGCAGGTTTGCCAGACAAATTTCAACCAATGATTGTGGCCATGGAAAGCTCTGCAACGAAGGTTACGGGGGAGTACGTAAAGTCAAAATTACTCATTAGTGAGTACAGTGATACCAAAAGTTCGGTGAATACAGCGCTTATTTCAAAAGGAAATAGAAAGCGGTTTAAACCAAGATGTTACAACTTCCAATCAGATCGGCCATTTCGCAAACAAATGCAAATTTCCGTCCAAAAAAAGGAGACGGAGGATAAACAGGCTTTGCTCTTACTTTTTGCGGTACCTACCAATATGCAAATTATTACAAATTGTGTCCGATTGTCAACACCTAAAGAAGTTATCATGGCTAACAACGAGATGGTGCCAATCAACTGCAAGGGAACGTGTAATCTGGACATCGTAGTTGACAGTAAAAAAACCACTGTCACAGCAGGCGTAATGTATGTGCCTGAATTATCAACTAACTTACTTTCTGTGGTTCAGATGGCTAAGAATGGTAAAGTGATAGTTTTCGATGACCGCCAGTGTAGAATTTTTGACAAGCGTAATCAGTTAATTGCGACAGCAACTTTAGAAAACGATTTGTACCAACTCGATTTGGATAAAAGTGCGTGATGTTCAAGGACAATTTGGAATTGTTGCATCGCCGGCTTGGACATATGAGCGTCCAATATATGAAAGAGTTGCAAAAATCGTTGGGAATGGACATTGTTGAACCAAGTGACAAAAATTACATTTGTGTCGTTTCCTGTAAAGGAAAGCAGCCAAAATCACAGTACGGAAAATCGACCTCATCATTGAATCATACATTAGAATTGCGGTTCATGCAGAATTGTGCAGACCTATGGAACAGAAATCGATTAATGGATCGCGCTATTTTGCTCCTTGGTTGACGATTATTCGCGCAAGACGTTCGTTTACTTCTTAAAATCCAAAGATGAAGTAGTGTCGGTTTTCAAAAAATTGAAAGCCTTTGTCGAAAATCAGCGTGAAGAAAAACTAAAAGTGTTGCGGACAGAGAACGGTGGAGAGTTTTGTAACAAAGAACGCCTGAGTTTTCCTCAGAGTTCGGGGATTCAGCATCAGGCGACAATTTCATATAACCCACAGCAGAACGGATTGTGTGAACGCATGAATCGAACAATTGTCGAAAAAACAAGTGTCTTCTGTTTGATTGTGGGTTATCGAAACGTTTTTGGGCCGAAGCGATGAACACGGCTGTATATTTAATCAACAGACCACCGACAAAGGTGTTATCAGGACGGATACAAGAGACGGTTTGGACTGGAAGACAACAAGATTTGTTGAACTTGAAGGTTTTTGGATCAATGGCTATGGTACATGTGCCAAAACAAAATCGAAAAAACTCGATCCAATAGCACAACAATGCAGAATGGTTGGCTATTATGAAAATCAAAATGGTGAAGTTATCTAAGCCCGTGATTGTCTTTTGATGAGTCCTGCGAATATTTAAACAACGACGTTGATGTCCAGTTCCTCCAAATGTCAAATAACGAAAAATCGGTGGTTAGGGATGAAGATAAATGTTTCGGTGACGAAACGATTGTTGACGCACAAGACAATGGTTCTGATAGCGATTATTGTCCAGATATTGCAGAAATTAATGATATTGGAAATCGGTGTTAAAAACGCCACCGAAATTAAACAGAAAAAATGATTTCGTTTATTCGTCAATTGAGTTATCGACGAATGATCCGCTTAGTGTTGAAGAAGCATTGAGCTGCAGTGATAGTATTTTGGACTCTGTGTAATCTACCGAGTAACAGCGAAACAATCAAGTCAAAATGGGTGTTTAAAACCAAATTAAAATTAGATGGTTCAGTTTAATATAAAGCACGGCTCGTTGTAAAGGGTTGTTCCCACCGTGAAGGTCTGGATTATGAGGAAACGTATGCACAGTAGTGAAGTATAGCCCAATTCGCTATCTATTGGCACTAGCTGTTCAATACGATATGAATGTTGAGCAGATGGATGCAGTGTCTGCGATCCTTCAAGGTGAATTGAGGGAAACTGTGTACATGTTGCAACAAGAAAGATTCGCGGATGGAACAGGAAAAGTTTGTAAATTAAACAAGACACTTTATGGATTAAAACAAGCCGGCCGTGTCTGGAACCTAAAGTTGGACAAGGTATTGGTAGAGATCGGCATGACACGATCTAAAGCTGATAGGTGTATCTGTTATAAAACCGACGGAAATTCCAAGTTGTTTGTTGCGGATTACGTCGATGATTTTTTGATTTAAAGTACCAACAAAGCACAGAGCACGGGTTTGAAAGATGAACGGTCCAAACGTTTTCAAATGAAAGATATAGGAGAAGCTCAAAGCATTTTGGGATTCCAAATTACAAAGGATCGAGAAAAAAGTTTTTTATTGCTGGATCAACAAGATTACATTACCAAAAATTCAACATGTCTCAATCTAACCCTGTTGCGACACCAATCGACATAAATGTTAAGCTAGACTAAAGTATGTCACCAATCAGCAAAGCCGAAATTGGGGACATGCAGAAATGTATGTAGCACAGGGTACGCGACCTGATATTGCCTACGCAGTAAATTTGATGAGTCGTTTTTCAAATAATCCCGGAAAGCAGCATTGGGTTGCAGTGAAACGGATCTTCCGTTACTTGAAAGGCACAGTAGGTGCGAAGCCGGAATATCGGAGATTTCAGTTAGAAAACATTACTGGTTTTAGGGATGCAGACTGCGTGAGTGATCTTAATGAAAGAAAATCCACCACTGGTAATGTTTTTCCCAGAAGTGGAGGAGCGATAACATGGTCATCACAAGCCGAATATGTGCGTGTCTCGGCAGCCTGTCAAGAAGCACTTCGAAAATTGGACGTGAAACTCAGCAGACCACCTGCGATCCCAATTTGTTGTGACAGTCGAAGTTCAATTAATCTCTCGAAGACAGATGCATACCACCCTCGTACGAAACATATCGATGTCAGGCATCATTTTGTGAAAGAGACAGTAGAAGCATCTGTCATCGCAATAAATGCTGATGCATTAACAAAGGGACTTCCCAAGTTCAAACATCAACAACATCGAGGAGAAATGGGACTAAAATTAGTGTAAATTCAAGTGGGAGTGGCTATAAGTTGGCTTATAGGGTGAATTTATGTTTTTTGTTAGTTGGGAATTATAATAAATTGGGTTATAGGCAACATACAGTGTTGAAAAATGAATGAAAAATATGTCTCCACTTTAGTTTTACTCATAACAAGAGATAGCCGTGTTTTATTTTCCACATACCAAAAATTTGTTTCAACAAAAATCACTGGTATCTCCCAATTTATGAAAAAAGCTTATGTATGAAATTTCACTTGATCAGACAAACTGTATGGGTTACGGAAAGGACATATTCATTTAGTCTGCGTGCACATACTCACGCAAACACACGCACACTCGACAGATGGAGATTTTTTAAAAAGTTATTTTTTTGATTTTGGCGATATAACGAATGCTTAATCAGAAAATCAGAATCTCGAAGATAACATATGCATAAATCCCGTGATTTGGTATTGGACACTGCCTTTGTTGACATTGAGATAAACACTGCGATGTAGGCCTTGTAATTTTTTTACTCCGGCCCACTAAAGATTTTAGTTTGATTGGACCTGTATAATCAATTCCCGTGTGTGTAAAGTGACGGGATGGTCTCGTCTAACAAGCTGGCAGTTGTCCCATTAACTGAGTTGCTTCCTTTGTCTTATACCGACGATCACACTTGTTTATTATGTTTTGAATTATTTGTTTGGCATTTAAAATCCAAACTAAAACTAATTGATATCCTCACTTTGGAGGATCTCCACATTGTCGACAAATGTTTGTAATTGCCACAAAGAACTGTTAATGTTTAAGTTGAGCTCCTTTTAACATTTTTATTTCTTCATGAAATGCAGAATGTTGTACATTATTTAGTTCTGACTGTTCCTTAGTTCGTCAGTCGACAGTGGATCGAATGTTCTTTTTAAGTAATCCTTGCATCTGGTATTATTGATAAACCTTTTTATATAAGCAATGATTTTTATCAGTTTTGTGTACGATGAACCCTTGTACCACATGACACATTGATGTGATTATGATTTTCTTCACTTTTCGTGATTACTCAAAATTTGAGGTTTTGATGATGGCAGGTCGTTGTGTCTGGTTTCTTTAGGCATAAGGCCTCGTGAAGCCGCATCAAATCGCGTTATTGTCTTATTTGACATGAAACCACTAAGCTGTGCTGATATTGTTTTGAATTTCAGCTATAAGTTTTCCTACTAATATCTTCCATTTGCTTGAAGGTCCTTGAATCCATGCAAGAGAAATGTTTGAATCCGTATAAGCGAATATTGATGTTGGTGACTCTAATGACTGCCTTACGCTATTCATTAATCTTGACAACCAAACTGCTCCACATAGCTCCATAGTCGTGGTGTATTTATTTTCTTTAATGCGGAGCTACTCTTGTTTTTGATGCTAGTCGCGTAACTTTAACATCACCGGATCTTAAAATCACCCTGCTGTATATGACAGCAGCGTATGCCGTATCCAAACCATCACTGAACTCATGTAATTCAATGATATTGTGATAAGAATTAATTTACCTAGAAATTATAATTTTGCTGTAGCTGTTGTTGAAATTTTATCTAATTGTCTTCCAGGTGACATGGTAATTTTTCATCCCAACCAATGTTTGCTCCCCATAGCTTTTGCATCAATATTTTCGCGCGCTGTCCAGCCTAGTGCGGATCAAAAATCTTTACATATTTCGCTTGGTGTTAACCTTTTGTGCAGTTAGTATGGTCGGCACCTTACAGCTAAATTCGTCTCTTTGAGGATCTCAGTATATACCTAATGTTTTTACATTTTGATCTTCTGTGATTTTAAATTTCGTAAATTCTCGATTTTTCTCAAAAATTGTTTGTTGCTGCACCATTTTCTAAGGTTGAAATCTCCACACTTCATCAATTTAATTAGCTCGTTCTGCAGGATCATTGTTTCGTCTAACGAATGTGACCCAGTCAAGACATCATCGACACAAAAATCTCTTTTTAAGATTTCTGCTGCTTTATCCTGTACATCGGTTCTTCGTCATGTGCCAGCTGATGTAATTTTCTTAAGGACAAGTATAGTGCTGAGGGAGTGCCATAAATTACTGGCTTATTTGGATCATCTCGCCAGATTATTGTTTGCAGATACTGATATTCTTCAGGGACCTTTATTTGCCGATACATTTTCTCGATATCGGCATCTTAGCTCGATTGAAAAAAATGTTTGCTGTAGGGTTGGCCCAATTAGTTGTGCATCATTAAGGCTACTGTCAGAAGATGTTTTGTTGAAGTATCAAAAACCACTCGAAGTTTAGTGAATATGCTTGTCTCCTTTATGACTCCATTTAACTCACTCAGTCGTTATATGTGTCAGTGACTGAATTTTTTCGATTCCTCAAAACTGTTTTATATCATCATCTATAGTTGGAATCATAGTTTGTATCTGATGTTCATTGGAAACTAACTTAATAGCTCCAAACATAATCCATTACAATTTCGTACGTTGAGCTGTGAAACCCATTTCACTCTTTATTATTTTCGGCATTAAAATGTCAGAAATATAATCCATTCCATCCAACTTCAGATCGGCCCAAACTAAATCGTCTATCTGTCTCCAAGTTTCTGCGCTTAGGTACTCATTTGGCATTCTCAAGCGAATTGTTTCATTGGTTGGTGTTATTCTTTTGTCGCCGATTTCTTTTGCCGGCGGTATGTTGATGTAGTAAAGCATGATAGGCATGACAGGTAATACATTGGGTTTTGAATCGCATCGTTTGTAGATGAAATGTACTAAACACCTTTTACACAATTCTGTTTTTATCGCAAACTCATGTCTCTAATTTGGATATCTATAATATTCTTAAATTGTACTGTTGGTGAGTATACGACGAATTCCTTGGGAAATATTTCAGCTTATCGGTGTTGTGGACAGCTCTTTATCTCTTTGATTTAGCCACTGTGTTCTCGATCATTTCTAATAACTGGAATTTCTAAGAATCCAAAGAAATTATCCAGTGATTCAACTTTTTTGTATCTTCGAATTTTTGCTCATATAATTTACGAGTTTCACTGTCTAATTTTGGCAGCAACAATTCCAATATTAATGAATCCCATGATGTGACATCGACATCTAGATTAGCGATGCATTTTAGTTTTTAGTTTCCTTATAGGACCATCTACCATATCATGTACCATCGAAGGATAATCCAGCCGACTGTGCTTCTCGTGGATTGTTTCTAAAGGAATAAATGCTTTTTGACTTATGTTGGTATGCCCAAACTTGTTTCAATACTCTATTGAACACTGGCCATCACAGAATTCTAACTATTGAAACGCAGACGAAGAAATAAACAAACTCTTTGTGGTGGTGACTAAAACTAATCTTTGGCCGAATGATTTTATTTCTAAAAAACTCATTGTTTCGAACTTCTCAACGATCGTCTATAACTCGATTCATTAACAACGCAAGATCTTCCAAAGGAACGAGGAATGATGGTATCTAGCTTTGACAAATTGGGCATTTCAACTGTCAATATCAAGGTGTGAGCGATGCTGCATTAATGTTATGAAATGCCCAT
The DNA here is from genome assembly GCA_963691935.1 of Nephrotoma guestfalica. Taxonomy (NCBI): domain Eukaryota; kingdom Metazoa; phylum Arthropoda; class Insecta; order Diptera; family Tipulidae; genus Nephrotoma; species Nephrotoma guestfalica. Next base: position 22,411,922 of record OY829914.1, read on the forward strand.
CTAAATTACAGATACGCAGAACCAACACTTTTATTACAAATCTGGAGGCAGGAACATTGGGTACGAGCTGGGAAAACCAAAGCTAAATTGAAAATTGAAAAAAACTGCGTAACAGGCTCTCGGTTAAAGGTAATGGGCAACTTACGTGGGTATTTTCTATGCCGTTTACTATCCGTTTGACAAGAGATTTAGCACTAAAGTAATCCACTTGTTAGAGAAATAATAACTGAACCCTTTTTTGCCGCTTTTGAAAAGATTTACTGCTCTTCGAAGTGGTCTATAAGAGATTTTCACTGATAATGGATTTAATTTTATCGGTGTTCAAAATCGATTTCGGGAAGTAGGGAAGTTGGGACTCTCGTTCCATTTTTTTTAAATTGATGAATGCACGTTTTCGAGTACCAAAAACCGATTTTGGTAGGTCTCACTTTAAGAAATTTCGCTTAGAAGGTCTTCCTATCTATACTCGTAAATCGTACGGAAGATATTACTAAAAACGGGATAATTCCGTAAAAGGTCATAGAGTTGTTCTGTATGTTGGTCGAATGGTGGTAGACACAGGCTATTAACATTAATACCAGCATCACCCGTTAATCGCACGGAAGGTCAGAAATATAAATATTTCAAAAACTCGTAAAATATTCCTAATACATATCTGATCACACTTTCAGGCTTCACATGTAATGTGAATTCAAAGCTGCTGTCAAATCGACAAAATTTTGACCATGAAAGAACTGGAAACACTGCTCGCTGAAATAGTAGGCATCCTGAACTCCAGATCATTATCACGCAGCAATAAAAATTCCATAAATTGGCATATCACATAAAAACCTGTTCTGCTGGAAAGATGGCAAGCAGACATTGTGGTAATTATAGATCGGAATTTTCAGTAATTCAGTGGTCTCTTAGGAGAGTAATAAAGGTACATACGGGGGTCCAGAAGGAAACGTTAGTGTGGTCACGTCACAAAGAAAATCGAATGAAACAACCCGACTTAATGACAAATTATTTTTGATATTTATGTTGCGCGTATTGTGCCTTCGTTGGTTTGGCTGTAAAGGATATGGTACCGGCTACTAGTGTATAGTGGTTCCGGCTTACCTTGGAATGGTTCCGGCTGAAACCTTATATGTTTCACAACCATTTAAGTCCATTATACTTAATACGCAAACTCTTAATGGTACAAGGTTTCGGCAGCTTTAAATTGTTTGGGCTGGTTTAATACGGGTTTCGACTGAAACGATATTTTTAAATCTGGAAAATTTCATAAAAACTCAAATATTCGTTAAAATACTTGCTACGCTATAGTCGATTCCAGGAATATCCGAGATGTTACCAAGTGTGGACGCATGTCTTCTAATAGAGGAAAAACTGAGTGATTTTTCAAAAACGATTAATCAAATTAAACGGGTTTTGAAGTTTTAAACACTGTTGCGAATTCCAAAAAAGTCAGTGGTGAGTGGTGTGTGTTGGGTAGTGGTTGAATTGGGCTATTCAAATAAGTTAACCACATTAAAATAAAAAGATTTTAGGAGGCTTCACACAAGTTTTAGATCTATTTTATTGAGGTTAACTATTTTGAACAGCTCAATGGGTTTACTACTAGCCGACATGCGCCTACAAATGTAACGTCTCAAAGATTCCTGTAGTCGAGCACGGCAAGTGTTTTAACGAACATTCTAATCTTTATAAAATTTGACATTTCAAATCTTAGGTGAAGTTGGTTAACTTTGTTAAACAACTCAATTCGTCCACCATAAGATGACATACGCCTACACTTGGTAACATTTTTGAGATTACTTTAATATTTTGTAACAAATAAAGAATTCATTTTTAACAAACGCGCAATCCAAGCTAGGTAGAATTTTCATTAGAAAATTCACTTCCGTATTAATTTATCCAATGAAAATTAGTGTTACCAGAGGGCCAGAGTAGATAAACGTGCTAAGTGGTACGTTTAGGAAATGAATTAAAGGTGTCTTTGGATAAAAGGAGGCGTTGCGAACTATTATCGAGAAGAAAAATAATGAAGTGTGAGGATTGGCGCAATCAATAGTAAACGCGTCTACGGCGAAGAATAAGTAACAATTAAAACGCCGAGGATAACGCCATTACAAGTTCCCATATAAGTGTTTTTTTGTGAAGATTTAGTATTGCTACGCTCCGAGAAAAATCTGAGGTCGCTGATCGCTACGCTCCGAGGTCGCTGATTCGAAGCTGGAGTATGAAATATCAGAAAATGTCAGCCAAAAATTTACCGATTACCAAAACACTTGTTGCGTTCTGGACTATAATATTCGGGATCAACTTATCGCAATATTTATAAGTCGATCACAACATTTTGTTTAGAATTTCAAAATTTTTTCTTTGTGCTGTTTTTTTTATTTAATATTATTATTTAATTTGTTATTTATTTATTTAAGTGTTTATTTATAAAAATATGATAGATTCGATCAAAATTGACAAGTTACAAAATGATTATTTGGCGAAAATATATACTTTAGCGCGTAGCATGGGACAACTGTTAATGGGTATAGTAAATAATGACATTTACCGGCAGGGGCTTGACGAAGCATTCCAGCAGATTTATCCAAATGGTGAAATTTCAACAGCACATCATATTAAACCGGATGAATCAGATCAAGAATCTTCATTTTCATCTGCCGATGATATAGCCAAAGAAGGAATTTTGCCACATGAAGAGTCAGATTCTCTTTTAGATATAATATCTAAGGACGATACAACATTAAAAGAAACTAGTTCCAATGAATCAATACATCCAGTAATTTATTATTACTCATCAGAAACAGACTCTGAAGATGAAACATCATGTGATTCTAACGCGTGGTCCTCACGTGCTTATGATAAAATTAACAAAAAGATTAAAGTAGAGGAGCGAGGAAAGAATAAGAGACGGGAAGCTTTAGACCTTGAATTAAAAAAGAAAGCGGAGAAGAAGACAGAAAGGCCACGGGCTCCAGAAGCCATCAAGTGTCCTCCATTAACTAAATCGAGTGGTGCAGATGTGGCACGAACATCGTTGGCAAAACAACTTGCGAGTCCTTCGCCTTGTAATACAAAAGCTTCCAATGTGTCAAATAAAGCTATTTGTACCCCAAAACCAACGGTTAAGTCACCCATCGTATGTTCACCACAAAATGTAAAAGCCAGCACCAAAACAGGTTCGGATGCTCTTTTAGATATAATACCTAACGACGATACACAATTAAAAGAAACTAGTTCCAATGAATCAATACATCCAGTAATTTATTATTACTCATCAGAAACAGACTCTGAAGATGAAACATCAGGTGATTCTAACGTGTGTTCCTCACGTGCTTATGATAAAATTAACAAAAAGATTAAAGTAGAGGAACGAAGTAAGTATAAGAGACGGGAAGCTCTAGACCTTGAATTAAAAAAGAATGCCCAGAAGAAAGCAGAAAACCGACGGGCTCAAGAAGCCATCAAGTGTTCTCCATTAACTAAATCGAGTGGTGCAGATGTGGCACGAACATCGTTGGTAAAACAACTTGCGAGTCCTTCGCCTTGTAATACAAAAGCTTCCAATGTGTCAAATAAAGCTATTTGTACCCCAAAACCAACGGTTAAGTCACCCATCGTATGTTCACCACAAAATGTAAAAGCCAGCACCAAAACAGGTTCGGATGCTCTTTTAGATATAATACCTAACGACGATACACAATTAAAAGAAACTAGTTCCAATGAATCAATACATCCAGTAATTTATTATTACTCATCAGAAACAGACTCTGAAGATGAAACATCAGGTGATTCTAACGTGTGTTCCTCACGTGCTTATGATAAAATTAACAAAAAGATTAAAGTAGAGGAACGAAGTAAGTATAAGAGACGGGAAGCTCTAGACCTTGAATTAAAAAAGAATGCCCAGAAGAAAGCAGAAAACCGACGGGCTCAAGAAGCCATCAAGTGTTCTCCATTAACTAAATCGAGTGGTGCAGATGTGGCACGAGCATCGCTGGTAAAACAACTTGCGAGTCCTTCGCCTTGTAATACAAAAGCTTCCAATGTGTCAAATAAAGCTATTTGTACCCCAAAACCAACGGTTAAGCCACCCGACTTATGTTCACCACAAAATGTAAAACCAACCCTAAAACAGGTTCCGCCGTTGGTGATTCAGGCTAAAAGGAGATCGCTAACAAATTATCATTTAAAAGACCAGTACCTTGTCTAGTAGGCCGTAGGTATTTAACTTATCAAGATCCCCTCTATATTAGAGGAAAAAGTAAGAAGGCATCAATACAATTTTACGCGGCATTTGACGAGAAGGAGACAAAACGCCGAGCTGAACTATACGGCCCTGAAGGGATCCCAGTAACTCCAAAGCATCAGAGTCGCCATTTGGCTTATCCAGATTCTGCACGTATTAAAGCTATGACTAAAGTTCACGCAAACATATACAAAGAACTTGACGAAATGCTTGAAAACGCAAAAACTAAACTACTCGTAAATATGCCTCCTGGGCATGTGAAATATTTAGAGGATCAACTTAAAGCAATAAACGATCGGGTCAAAGAACAAACTTTAGGTGATGCTGATTATTGCGATGTTTTAGCTGAAGCAAAAAACAGTTTTCAAGCAGAATTGGATTCAATTACTGAAAAGGATCAACTTGAGTCATGTTAGTTTTAAAAATGATAATAAGATCTTTGTAAAGGTTTGTTTCAAACGGTTCTGACTTCGAAAATATTAGACATACAATTTAAGGGTTACGCCCAATTTACAATCTCTATTTAACAAAACGAAAGGGAAATACGTATAGAAAAAGGAAATCTACTGATGGTGTCTAGTCATATAGCCCAATACGGAAATTATACCGAGACAAAATGCCCATTAAAAATTTCGCGTGAATGCAAAAAATTCTACAAGTTATAAAAAAATGTTGTTGGTTGCCATACTCTTTATGTTATTTATTATTTATGGTAATAAATTTATATTTATTGTTCTTTGTAATGTACTGACGAAGTAATTAATCAAAATAACGGTTGCTAGAACTTTAAAATGATTGATCTTTTGAGATTAGTTGTTGGCGTTTGGATCGCATAAAAATCGAATTTTGAGTTAGTAACACAATTTAGGGATCCACAATTTCAATTCCGCTTCTCTACCTCAAATCAAATAACATCAACTATCCGAGTTGTTGTAATCGTACGATTACTACTCGTATTTACTTTTATATGATCTAATTTATTTAAAATGGGATCGGTACGGAAGCCCGAATTATAAAAACCCCGACATTTTAAAAACCCCATTTTCCAATATCCCGCTTTTCCCGATTATGCTGAAATCTTAAAAAATCCCGGGACCTTTCTAAGAATTTTAAAATATTTGGAACTACATTTTTATTTAGAACTCGGCCATTTCTTGATTGATTGATTGATTAACAAGGACTTTTCTAGAATTTTTCGAATTTGGATTCTAACTTGAGTTGTGAACGAAGTTCCAGAATTCGGTCGTTGGTTCGTTCAAGAATTCTGCCGAAGCTGTCACTTCTGTTGGATGGAAAGATCTTTGGATTTCGGCCAAACACAATGTGATCTCACAATTTATGAAAACTTAAGTGTAAAGTTTCACCACGACCAGTTTTGCAAACACAGAACCGACACAAAGGTTTTTTAAAAAATCCTTTTTTTTACATCGGCGATATAGCAAAAAGTTAATCTGAACAATTCTCGAGGTCAAAGATGTAACTACGTAAATGAAAATAATAAAGGGTTTATTACTTTCTTTTACGAAGTAAAATAACGTATAGCATTAATGAAAAATGTTGACCTCGAGATTTTTGCAGATTTATCATTCACTATTTCAAAGAGGTAAACAAAGAGTTTTTAAAAAATATCGCTTCGGATTTAAATATTGACTTGATTACCAAACATTTCCAAATTTTCGGGAAGTAACGAAGTTCCAGATTTATCAATCATGACCCGAATCATAATCCCCAAGTATGAAGTTAAAACTTTCTCAAAAGCTCTGATTCTTGACAATTTGACACATCTAAAATCGGATTAACTAATTTAATGGTATATTGTAAATACTCGATGATCTGCCAAATCCTCGCAGGCATAAACACAGACCTCTTGATCCAACAAATGTCCTCAACCATTCCTAACGTCGAAGCATCGATTCAGACCTATGGAAAATAACTCGGACTTTAAATTATCGGACTCAGCATTAACGTACACCGAAGTTATAAAATCATCAATACGAAGACAATACAGATTAGGTAAGTTAAAGTCACAGAGTATAATTAAGCGATTCACACGCTCTAGAATTAGTACAATGCTAGACTTTACAATATCCTTCATTCATTGATACTCCATCACCTTTCGTATATGCGTAGAATGTCGAGAACACATATTTCTCGACGATGTGCAGTGTATAAGGATAGGAAATATCCCATCGTAATAAAATTGCGTGAAACAAATGATGTCAACCCTCCTAAAGGATCAATTAGGATCAAGTGATGATTCATTGTTAAGATTCGTACAAGACATGTAGAAGAAACTGTATGTAAAATATTAAATGAGTTGTTTTGTTTACAATCTACCTCAGAAGCTGTAGAACCAGCGCCCCGGTCCTGTTTTTCAATTTTTCAGATTAAATACAAATGGGTGAATTGTTACTCCTTGCTTATCTCTGCATTATTTAATTTGTTTAATAGCTCCTCACTAAGGCCAATTATAAACGATATGAATGACAGAGACCTATCGATGACACGAGTTTCCGAAAGACGGAGCTTACAGTCCACTTCATTTGGAGAGCTACGATCTAGTTTCAAACAATCGTAGTCTTTGACGTATGCAGTTTATTCAGAATGACCAAGTATACCGATTGATAGGCTCATTAGGTTGTCCGGTACCATAACCTCCTCTAGTGGAACTGAATTATTGGGCGCGTTCAGGACCGCCAACTGTAATCTTGCATCATGATTAGTGAAGTTATCGCCAATTTGATTTCAAAATTTCATAGTATTAAACATTTTCATAACGTTGGCTTTGATTTTACTCAACATGTTCCCAACTGTTGGGTGCTCTGAAAACGCCAATTGCTTACGGGTACAATTAAATAAAACTGCGGTTGGTAGTAAATATAGATCCACGCAAATAGCAGAGCGGCAAATTACAGATTCTGCAAATACAAAATGTCGTACATCAAATTTGGCTTCGTAGCAACGACGTATTAAGGCGATGACAGAAGAAGAATTGACAGTTCCATCGTTTGGCTCAAACACTTGAAAGTAAAGCTATTTGTGACAAGGGAGTAAATTTCGATGAAACCAAAGTTGAAGAGCTTTATTTTGGCCCATTAGAAGTTCACAGACTGCTATAGAAACAGTAAATGATGTAGACGGTAACGAACTTAACTATCTAGAGTTCCTCGAAAAGCTTCTAATGGATGTGAATGATCCCGATCGTACGCACGTTCACAATCAAATTAGATCGTATTGAAATGCTCTTTATTCGCTTCAATGGGTGTGACAATTGTCGTTTCCAACCAGACACCTCCATATGCACTAACTATTACATATGACTGCTTGTACTCAAGCGACAGAATTATTAAAACAATGCGTCGCTGTTCACAATTGCTCACCTGACATTCTTGACAAACTGGATGGTTTCTCTCGTGTAAACAAAAGACTATCTCACATGTCTCAATTAATGAGAGCATGCAGAGGCACAAGACGTAGGTGAACTACTAATAGAAGATACTAATAAAAAAATTTACAAACCTTATCGTTTTGGGCCAAAATATGGATCCGATGACTTACAGACTCGCCTTTCAGTTGCCTTTAATCGAGTACTATACAGTGAAAACGTGCTGCAATTTAAAGCTGTACTAACTAGCTGCAGCTATTTGAGATACCTTCTATATTTGAGAGCTGAGCAAAGCTGACTCAATGATTACATAGAGAACATGGGTTAAAATGAGAACTTGGCCGGTATATCGGTTGTTCTCCACTCAGGTTTCAACCGATCGCCACGTAACATTTGTTACTATTTGCTCCAGATCTTTTCATAATATTCAGTGCAAATCCATATTGGCGTGAACTTGCTGAAATTTGGAGAAATGACGAGATAATTTCAAATCGACCGGATCTAACGTCTCCTTGATTTATGATATAACGAGGCCTTCCTCACGCACACATTTTAGTGACCTTAAAAGAGCCGAACACAAATTCACAAAAGTCAAAGAATTGATTGATTTATCAGTGCTGAAATTCCACTAGAAACGAGACCAAGGCATATAAAAATTGTGCTCAAATTTATGACGCATGGCCCCGACTTGCATGAAGGATGATCAATACTGCTTATGAGCAGGCTTTTGTCAGAGATGAACGAGTAGATAATCGGTTCATCATTCCATAATACTTACGTAATGCTCAAGTACAATGCACCATAAATTTAGAAGTCGCTAGATCTCACCGATTTGTAAAGTACATTTACAAATAGGTATTTACGGGATTCGATCGTGTGTTGAATGTTACCATTATTTCAAACGGTCAGCCGGAACTAAGTATAAAAAAATTTCCAACTTTATCGATTGCTGTTATGTGAAGCTACCCGCAGATTTTTCTTAATATGCAGAGGCCTCTTTCACGGTGGTTTTTCCGACTGGATCTTACGGTTTTGGGACAGAACACAAGAATAAAAATATACTAAAAAAAAAAACAGAAACTAAATTAAATTTACACCACAATTAAATTTGTGGAAATTGGCCGAAATTTGAGGAAAAGAAGATAAATATAATAATAACCAGATGTGCCCACCCAGGAACGACCGGATCTTCCCGGATTACAAGTACAATGTCTGCTGACGAGACCCCACCGAATGACCCATCGACCCCTAGGGTCGCCAACAGACAAAGCCTCTCTTTACCCGGAGAGACCTCTAGGTAATCTCCCACATTACACACTTCGACAGCTGGGGACTGCCAAAGTGCCACGGGGAGACCGTGTAGATTTCACGGTTGTCCCCGGACGACACATATGCTTGGCTCGCCATTCCGGCCCTGTAGATGTCTTGCCAAAGGGATAAAGGAGAGTGACAAGCCCAGCCTGCAACTATGGAACCAACACGAAATGAGGTCCTCCCTCCCATCATAACAAACCGAAAAATTTAGTAATTCATTTTATCACAATAAACATAATAATAAAACAACAAAATAGGTAAAATAGTTTGATAACGGAACCCAACACAAAATGAGGCCAATACGAAAAGAAAAAGAATGAGGCTAAATGCCAGGAAACGCCGTCCGGTTTTTTAATTAATTAAATTTTCAAAAGAAAAATTCAAATGGGGACGAAGAAGGAAAAAAAATGAAACAAACGAAAAATGATAACGGAACGTGAATGACCTTGGTAGCGAGACTCAATGTGCATCCAGTGAACGTGCCAAAAAAACCGCTGCAGCACTGGATCACAAAAATTTTGAAAAAAATTAAAAACAAAAATGTGAAAGAGAAATTGAAAAAAATTTAAACTGAGAAAAAATTAAAAAAAATGTTGGTATCTTTTTGACCTCATTAAGGTCGACCTAAAAGGTTGCGGCGACCCTGATGCCGAAATGGGTTGGGCGTCTTCCCGCCGTAAACCAAATATGTGGCTATTCACGTGGTTGGCCATCCGTAACCGTAAATATCGTTGGGCGTCTTCCCGCCTTGGTACACAAAAATATCGTTGGGTGTTGTCTCGCCTTAAACCGCAGAATAAACCGTTGGGCGTCTTTCCGACGTAACCAAATTTGGGCTCGTTAGGCGGCCGTAAATGTTGGGCGTCTTCCCGCTTTAAACCGAAATTATGTTAGGCGTCTCTCCGCCGTAACCCGAAAGAAATGTAAGGCGTCTACCCAATATCACACTAAATTATAATTCTTCAAAAACCAAATTTTTTTTTTGTTTGATTTCTTGTTTCTTTCGGTGGCTTAATCCCTTCGTCCACTTTACATACACCGCAAAAAAGATATATACATAGATAAAACAATCGACATTTTATTCACTTTTATTTATTTAATCAAATTGTTTTACAAAGGACCAAAAAAAAACTTTTATAAAAACAGAACTCGACTTGTTAACAGCCAAAAAAAATTCCTCGATTTTCTCCTTTTTCTTTTAACAAAATCTAAACTCGCCTTATTTTATACAATTTTCAACACTCTACTTGAAAAACTAAAGCCAACTGCTATTTACAAAATTCCAATCTATACCAAAAAAAATTTCTCGCACCGCCAAAGTTCTAGAAAAATCTATTTTGTTGGCGCTTTTTTCGTTTTGATTTTCGTGCGCGTCACTCGCCTACCCTTGCACCGCGCATTCATTACACACAACAAAACGAGAAATCACAACACAAATATTTCTATACACCTTCGCCGGTCGCACACACGCGCAAAGGATACACATTAGGCTCGTATGTGCAATGCCATAGGCAGAGTAAAAAAACATAAATATAATATTAAAGCCCATGCACACTACACAACAAGCTTAATATAAATGTTAAACTACAGATGGCAATGCCGTCAATAAAAAGCATCATTCATTCAATTACCATTAGACAAGAGAAAAATCAAAACGATCAAAGGAAATATGTTATGACGTCTCAAGGTGTCGTAACAGCGCTTCTGAAGCAATCTGGCGTTTAAGAGAATCAAAAATCCTCGATCGGTTATATGCTGTCATGAGGCTCCTAGTTCACCTACCAAATCAGCAACTAATTGGAGTCTTGGTTTGAATTGAACACAACTGCTGCTTAAAACGGACTTCGTTGCATCGACCAATTGATTCGTGAAGTGGTGGAATCTGACATCCAGGGAAGCGCAAAAGTTTTAGTTGTTGGTGGTAAGTTTGGTCAAACATTACCAGTAGTTCCAAGAGAGACACGCACAGAAATCATCGTGCGTTGTATTAAATCTAGACCATTGTGACCATTGATATCCGTTAGGGATTCATCAAAAAGAGTCATCACTGCAATAAAAAATGCACAAACGCTTGAAATGAATCGAAAAATCATTGATATGGTTGCCGGCGAAGTACACATATTTTACAGGGCTGATTTCATCATGACAGAAGATCGAAATTATACTCTTAATTTCTCCATTGAATTTATCAACGATCAAGCTCCATCTGGTATGCCACCTCATGTGCTTCTTCTGAAAAAAGGTGAAATTATGATGCTTCTGAAAAACCTCAATCAAAAGAAGGCATTATCGAAGAGCCCCGCTTTTTGAATTTTCATAAAGGGCACAATAATTTCGAAGTGCAATCTGGCACTATCGGAAACACTTGTTTCGATTTATCTTCCCTCATCGGTAATTTCCTTAATTCCACTCCTTTGATTTCGTTGGACTTCATTTAGCGAAAGCCGTATTCTGGCGCGGCAACGTTGCTCTATTAAGATCACTACAAGTCAACGTTTACATTGAAGCAAATCCGCAGCAAGGCCCATTGTATGTACATTCAAAAAGCGTCATGTAAAGCTGTAGCAGCCCGCTTAATAATGCAGGCGGCAACATATCAATAGGTTAAACAGGACTGCATTATATAAAATGGAGCTTATTGCAAATAATTATTTTATTAATTTAACCGGTAATTAAAATAAATGTATAAAACTATTATTTCGCATGAATTACAAAATTAAGGGAAATATACGTTGATGGTTACACCGTACAAGAGTTATGAATTATTTACTCCACATTGAATACCAATATAATTGTTTGTGTGATATGAGCACGCAATCCAATATCCAGTTAAATAAAAATATAAAATTGTTGTTAGTTAAACTATCAACCACAATGGTTGTTGAAAATGAAAATTATGAAAATTAATAACCACTGCTAGGTGGTATATTTACACGATACACCGACATGATGATTACATTTTTTCATATCGCGATTCAGCCATCATACATAATTTTAGGCAAAATTTGAAAATTGTTTGTGGATTTTGTCCAAACAGAGATAACAAAAAATAAAAATCATTTTTTTGGTTGAAAATTTTTCAATTTCACGACAGGGGCGCAAACCCGTTAAAAATTTGTCGAATATTATGATCACCGAAAACAAAATATTTATCTCGCCGCTGGTGAATATTCATCAATATCAAATATTAAAATAAAAATGTTTAAATTTTTTTTTTGTCAAAAACATATTTAAATTGCGGCTTTTCTCATTTTTTGGTACCGGTCCGCATGCATCTGTGCCCACTAGTCATATTGCATAATATTAAATATAGAGGTTTGTGTTTTATAAATTAAAATAAATTAAATTTGATAAAAATAAATAAATAACAATTTTCGATTGGTATTAGCGTATTTTTGGAATAATTTCATAAATTTTAATTAATCAAATTAATGGAAAAGCGATGGAAAATTGTTCAAAATTGTACAGCAACAAACTGTGCAAATAAATAATGTTTAACATATTTAATTGTGGTTTTGTTTGGGTTTTAAATTTTATTTATAATTTTATGTTGTTGTGTTATGCGAACATAGCTCTAACGTGGGTGTATACGGTGGGATCTGATATTTTTATATAATTAACTGGTTGAGTAGATAATTTGTTGCGTGTAACAACCGTTAAATTGTTTAATTTTTATGTAGGCAGCATTTCATAACATTATCCTTAATCGGCCACAAAGTTCAATATAAACAATCGATGGGCAAGATGCAAAACAAAATTCTATAATTTATGGAAATTGATGCCTTGGCATCACCATGATCAAAGTTGGTTTTTTGAGAAAACGACAGGCAACAAATAATATTGACACTTACAATATCTCTACTGAATTTTTTTTAACAAGGTTCAGAAAGATGCAATTCATTGAAACATCATTTAACAAGATGCAACATCAAGCAACATGGTGAAACATCACACAAAATGGTGCAATATGGCGAAACGTGACAAAACATCCTATAACAGAGTGCACCATCCCACAATATGTTGCAACATAATGCAATATTATGTAACATCATGCAACATGGTCACTCATCCAAAAGTTTGAAGCCAAACTGTATTTCAAAATAAGACCCAAGCCCCACCAAGAACCCTAATAAAAAAGGAACCACCTGAATCAATTCCTGACACTTGAAAACCCCTTCGCCAATTTTCATCAACGATTTTTTTTTCTAAACTGATTTTTGTTTTGTTTGTTTTATATTTATTCTTTGTAATCTTTTCTGGGGTCAAAACACTCCCAACTCTTTCGCAGTTCACTTATTTACGTCCTTACCTTACGCAATTGGCTGCCAAATCGAGGACGTACAGATATAGGTCCGATTTTGTTACCATCTGCACATTGCATAGATCCATGCCAGCCTAAACTGGCATGGAAGATAGGTCGGCCCATGAGTTCTGCACTCCGACAAGGGGTCATAGTTGTGTTCCATTTCATCCCAGATCGTAATCTGCTGATGAAATTTCTCTTTTGCATCCAGCCCCTATCGGGATTCGAACCCGGTACCTCCCGATCCAAACGCCAAACCTTTAACCACTGCACCATTTGGTGGGTCTAAACTGATTTTCCCGAAATTAAAACTCATCGGAATTCATGCCTGTCATTAGAAAACCATTATTATTAAGAAAGAGTCTCGAGCCCATTGAAGAACCTCGTAAACTAATGTAACCAAATTAGAACTCATCGAAAGAGATTCCTCGGCATTTGAAATCAGCACTTTACCAATTTTAGGAACCAAGATTTTAAGAACTCCCTATATTAACTTTTTCGAAATTGCGACCCATCACAATCGGTTTCTGGTACTCGAAAAATCTGCTATAGTAATTTTTAGAAAAAAATTGAGCCCCGCCGAATGTCTCTCTGAATGAATTTTGTCGAAATTATCGCCCATCGCAATCCACTACTGACATTTTTTATAAAAATCAAAAATAAGTCGCAAAAGTCACAGCCAAAAAAAATTAAAGAAAGGGAACGGAAAAAAGGAAAATCTTACAAACCGAAAAAATTGAAATAGTTGGAATCCAGCCTCCACCGTATGACCAGCTAATTGAATTTTACTAGTAAATTGTATAAAAGTAGTGCGGGGCGAAAAAAATTTATTAAAGAAACCACAAACGCCATCAGAAGACATCAAAATAGTTTAAGGCGGAAGAAAATGTGAAAAAGAGACCAACTTTAAACTATAACAACGATGAGTTAGTAAGAACACACTATTAGTGCAACCATGCAATGTTATCGCAACGCAACCAACCCGATAGATCAATAGTTAAAAAATTACTTAAAAGAAGAACACAACAACCAGCACGAAGCAACATCACGCAATATGGCATAAAACCTGGTAACATGGTGCAACGTGGCACATAAGATGCAACATTGTGCAACATTATACAATGTAGTGGAATAGAGCACAACATCTCTAACAAAGATGTAGCATCAAGCAACATGGTGCATTATCACGCAACATGGTCTAGTTTTGCAACGCAGCATTTTACAACATCATGCAACATGGTGCAACACCATGCAATATGATGCAACACCATGCAACAAGGTGCAACATCATGGAACATGATGCAAAACAACTAATCTAAAAAAAATTTAGTGAAAAATTTAGTGAAACATCTTTCAGCATGAAATTGGTTTTCTGCAGCTCTCGACCTGAAAATTCCGACAGATAATTGGCCGTGAGAAAATTTCCTTCCTCAAATCTACTCCTACATATTTGTAAGTTTGTGAGGAATCACGGATATCGTGGAGATGCGCGATATGAGAGGCAATTTTCGAGATGATGGGCTGACCCATTATTCGAACAATTGGCTCTTCTCCTATTATACAGCTTAGAAGGATTTAGATTTCGAAATAAAATAATTGGTATTCCAACTTTCATTTTAAGGCAATGTGTTAAAAATCCTGAAGGATTTAGACTATTCAAAAATACTTATGGATAGAGAACCGTGTCTTCTTTGTAAAGTGTCTATCGAAGAATACTTTTTGAAATCACCAAGTACTTTTTTATAATTTCATCGTTAGTTTCTCCAACAGAAGAATGTCTTGCAGATACAAGCTCTTTCGCACATACAAGTGTATTTTTTTCGAATATGTTGTCTATGCGACTATGCCCTGATAAATGTTTAATATCAACTCACTAAGAGTTTACAGTCTTTCCTAACCCACTGCCAATTTTAATTAAACCATTTTATTCAGGCACTCATGGTTGTTTTAATGTAACGGTTTGAATTGAACTCTACAGAGGTGGGGATTTTAAACACAGGCGGCTCATTGTACAGTACACTCATCCCACATAATTAGAGCAACCTCGCTTGAAGGACTTTTCCTAGTGGTTCATTTTTGCGAAACTTTCCCACAAAACTTTCCTAAATTAATTATTTAGAAACCAGAATCCCTTGTAATCGAGAAACCTGCCCAAACAAATTTTATCTAAATTGTTGTAACCAAATTTTAGATAAAAGAAGACCCAAGCCTCACCAAGAACTATAATAAATTAGGAACCACCGGAATCAATTCTTCACACTTGAAAACCCCATCGAAGATTTTTTTTTATTTTCCCGAAAGTAAAACTCATCGGAATTCATGCCTGTCATTAGAAAACCATTATAATTAAGAAAGTGTCTCGAGCCCATTGAAGAACCTCGTAAACTACTATTCCCAAATTAGAACTCATCCCAAGAGATTCCTCGGCGATTGGAATCACCTCTTTACCAATTTTAGGAACCAAATTAATGGATCCCAGCCAACACCGAAAAACTCCCTAAATTAATTTTTCCGAAATCGCGACCCATCACAATCGGTTTCTGGTACTCAAAAAATCTGCTATAGTCATTTTTATAAAAAATTGGGCCCCGCCGGATGTCTCTGAATGAATATTATCGAAATTATCGCCCATCGCAATCGACTCCTGGCACTAATAAACCTTTTCTCACCATTTTTTATAAAAATCGTCATAACCGAAAAAAATTAAAGAAAAATAACGAACTCGCGAGAGCCAAAAAATACAAAATAAGAAAACAGGAAAATCGTAAAAACCGAAAAAATTGAAATAGTTGGAATCCAGCCTCCACCGTATGACCAGCTAATTGAATTTTAGTAGTGCGGGGCGAAAAAAAATGTATTAAAAAAACCGAACTCCATCAGAAATCATCAAAATAGTTTTAGGCGGAAGAAAATATGAAAAAGAGACCAACTTTTTTTTTAATTATACCTGCAACCTGTTCTGGGGCCAAGGTTCTCCCAACTCTTTCGCGGGTTGCTTTTCCGTTCTTACTTTTACACCAATTCGAGGACGTAGGGCTATAGGTCCGATTTTATCACAATCTGCACATTACATAGCTCCATGCCAGCCTATACTAGCATGAAAGTTGGGTCGGCCCATGAGTTTTGTACTCCGACAGGGGGCCAAAGATGTGTTCCATTTCATCACAGATCATAATCTGTTGAAATTTTACTTTGCATCCTGCCCCTATCGGGATTCGAACCCGGTGTTTGGATTCTGTTCCAAAATTTCGGTTCCAATAGAAAATGAATTTATTTCTCACCATAGCTACTCTACGTTTTAATTTAATTAATTATTTACTCAGAAATTTTCCAATTCTACAATTATTAAAATTTTAATTCTTTAATGTGTCCAGCTCGAAATATTCCATCAAAGTCACAGAGAAAATTTTTATAAATTTTTATACAAGTTTTACATGCAAAAATAACACGGCGAAATCTCTCCATATTGAACCGATTGAAATTCAAATTTAACTATTAAAAACGAGATGGCAGTGTATTTGTTTATCACTCTGGCGGTAACACAGAAGATGGAAGAGTGGTAAACAAAGACGGTTAGCGATAAATTTATCATGGCTCGATAAATCAACTTTTTTAACATATTGACTGCCAATGGAGTGATAACATCAGGTAAGCTAATATAGTAAATACATTTTATAAATTAAATTCAAAATAATTCAATTAAACCAATTATCACATTAATTAAGTTTAGCTAAATAACTACAACTGTGTGAACAATTTAAACTATTACAATTATAACAAGATAAGTGATTTAATTGACTTATAACTTAATTTACGTTATACAAGATTTAAATTTTAATTCCAGGTTTATCATCCTGAACACCCGGTACCTCCCGATCCAAACGTCAAAACTTTAACCACTGTGCCATTTGGTCGTTAAGGAAACCAACTCTAAACTATAACAATGATGATTTTAAAAAAACACACTATTAGTACAACCATACAATGTTATCGCAACGCAACCAACACGATAGATCAATAATTAAAAAATTAATTAAAAGATGAACACAACAACAGCACGAAGCAACATGACGCAATAAGGCACAATACCTTGTAACATGGTGCAACGTGGCACATAAGACGCAACATTGTGCAACATTATACAATGTAGTAACCAAGATGTAGTATCAAGCAACATGGTGCATTATCGCGCAACATGGTCTAATTTTGCAACGCAACATTTTTCAACATCATGCAACATGGTGCAACACCATGCAATATGATGCCACACAATGCAACAAGGTGCAACATCATGGAACAACATAACCACTAATTTACAGACAATTTATTAGAAGGCTGCAAGCCTGACAGGACACATTTTTCAGCGTGAAATTGGTTTTCTGTAGCTCCCAACCTTGAAATTCCGACATATAATTGGCAGTGAGAACAACTCCTACATATTTGTGAGTTTGTCCTTGTGACTTATTAATTGTAATTGCAAATAAAAATTGTACCAATTTAAAGGAAAAAGGTAAATCTGTCATGGATAGCATGGAGATTTGAGATATGAGAGGCAATTTTCGAGATGCTGGGCTGTCTCATCATTTGAACAATTGGCTCTTATCCTATTATATAGATTGGAAGGATTCAGGTTTCGAAATAAAATAATTTGTATTCCAACAAGGTATGTATCCTGAAGGTATTAGACTATTCAAAAATACTTGTGGATAGTGAAGTGTCTATCGAAGAATACTTTTCGAAATCACCAAGTATTTTTTTTTAAATTTCATCGTTAATTTCGTCAACAGAAGAGTTTCTTGCAGATACGATAGCTTTGGCACATTCAAGTGTAATTTTGTCGAATATGTTGTCTATGCGACTATGCCAGGATAAATGTTTAATATCAACTCACTAAGAGTTGTTACAGTCCTTAGGGACTAACAGTCCCAGTTAGGAATGCAGTCTTTCCTAACTCACTGCCAATTTTAATTAAATCATTTTATGCAGGCACTTTGCTGTCGCCTAATTTTAATAATCGACCCGATAAATTATAATCAACATCTCCCACATGAGCTCTCATGTTTGTTTTAATGTAACGGTTTGAATTGAACTCTACAGAGGTAAGGATTTTAAATACAAGCGGCTCATTGTACAGTACACTCAGCCCGCATAATTAGAGCAACCAACGCTTGGAGGACTTTTCCTAGAGGTCCATTTTTGCGAATTGCGCTTACTGTTACTTGTTGAAGAGAAATATTTAGAGGCAATTTAAAAGTTGAATGGGCGGTTTTCCCGCCGCTGAGCAGTGTAGCTTCTATTCCAGATGAAGCCAAAATTCAGTTGATCTAATAGGTTTTCTCTGTTCTGCCAGGAGTACCGATAAACAATATTTTGTTTTTGTTATTTCTCACGCTATTTATTATTTTATCATAGCCACGTTGCTGCTCGGACCCTATTTTGTAAGATTATTTGGAATGAAGTCACTGAATTGGTTGACTCCTCTCGATTCGGTGAGGGAAGACCAAATTCTGCCAAATTTTTCCCACTTTTCTCAAATAATAAAGTTAAAAATATGGTGAGGCCTTTATTTAATATACTGTTTGAGCAAAGAAAATTGATATCATTACTTTCTTGCCACTCCCTACGTCGAATGTCTTTTTAAAGTACACAGTACACATACGTGCAATTATAAAAAATCTATACAGTGCCCTAATAATTTGGCCAGGGACTGTAGGTTTGATATGCTTTTGAAATTAACTTTTCTTAAATTCGTAATTTTTTTGGAATTAACATAAATAAATAACTTTAATTGCGCAGACATAAACGTAAAAGTTGTAACCCACCCCCATATCGAAGAAAATATTTTTGACACATATTTATAATAAACAAAAGAGCTTTTATCTTTTGAATGTATTTAAGTTCGTTATAGGAAAGCATGAATCAAATTTTCTTTGAATTTCCGCATGGTGATAAAGCTTTTTCACATTTCAGATTTGTGCGAGGCGAGGGATTAGCAGATAATGCTGTATGAGAAATTACCAATTTGATAGGAATCTTTTTTTTTTTAATATTTCGCCTCCTAAGATGACAGGCATGATAAAAGATTATAATAAAAGATTTATTTTTGTTAAAACATCCATATTTTCGTTGAAAATTTTATTTTGAAAGATTTTGGAGGATTTAATGCGGGGAAAATGTATTTTGTCGTCTTAACGAAACACCCGGAAAATGAAAAATAACAAATTTAAAATACTCAATTAGGGTGTGAACTAATAAATCCGATGTTAATTAAATGTAAATGGTTTAGTATTACTTCGCTATAGTTTACAAGAAAAACCGTTAACTATTGTAATCTTTCTAGAAAAGCAAAATATATCCATATTTCCGTAGGAAATAGAATTATAAGGTGGCACATAAGAATACATTCCCGGCATGTGTGCTCGTGGTACGTGTTAACATACAAACAAATTAAATTATCTCTAAAAAAAAAGTTAGGGAAGTGGAAAACAAATTAAACTGCGCCACAAATTGTATTAAATATGTACAGCAAGTGTTGTATATTCGTTTAAATTGGCGAAGATTAACCTTTCTTATCAAATCCCAATTGAATCCTCTTGTAACACACGACCTAATCAATTCGATACATCCAAATTCTATTATCCTTTTTCGTTATAGCTGCTGTGTATATCGCCTAAATATAAACTATATATAACGGGTGTTTTTTTAGGAGGTTTGTTTTTCCGATAGATGTCGTTTTATTTTATGACAGTTGTTTTGACAGCTCAAAGTGGCATTTCTACTCAGTATTGTTTGGCAAATCATTATGAATAGGTTAACTCCAGAACAACGTTTTCAAATCGTGGAAATTTATTTTCAAAATCAGTGTTCAATTAAAAATGTTTATAGAGCACTTCGTGAATTTTATGGTGCACATAATCGTCCGTCAGAGACCACCGTAAAGAACGTAATTACCAAATTTCGGTCTACATTCACTCTTTTGGATGCCAAGCCACCGACAAGAATGAGAAGAGTTCGTACAGAAGAAAATATTGCTGTCGTTGAGGCCAGTGTCGAAGAAAACGACAATTTATCGATTCGTCGTCGTGCTCAGCAAATTGGACTTTGTCCATCGACTTTATGGAAAATTTTACGTAAAGATTTGGGTTTGGTGCCATACAAAATTCAATTGGTGCAAGAATTAAAGCCACACGACCATCGTTTGCGCCGTGAATTCAGTGATTGGTCGTTAAATCAATTGAACGAAGATCCATTTTTTTACCGTAAAATTCTCTTCAGTGATGAGGCGCATTTTTGGTTAAATGGATACGTCAACAAACAAAATTGTCGCATTTGGAGCAAAGATAATCCACACGCCGTTCTAGAATTACCAATGCATCCTGATAAATGTACTGTTTGGTGCGGTCTATGGGCTGGTGGGATCATCGGTCCATATTTCTTTAAAAATGAGGAAGGACGACGCGTTACCGTGAATGGAAATCGATACAGAACCATGTTAAATGAGTTTTTGTTGTCAAATCTTGAAGATATGGATATGAATGAAATGTGGTTTCAACAAGATGGTGCCACTTGCCATACAGCACGTGAAACAATCGACTTATTGAAAGAAACTTTCAACGACAACATTATTTCGAGAAATGGTCCGGTGAATTGGCCTCCGCGTTCGTGCGATTTGACGCCACTCGATTACTTTTTGTGGGGATACGTGAAGTCATTGG